>WUAM01000407.1:799370-814771 GCA_024336885.1 Actenoides hombroni | reverse complement strand
CATACAATAGATGGTAAACCAACACACATGTGAGTACTTACCACAACAGCAGGGCTAAAGGGCACAGCCACTTTTTTAGTTATTGCTAGATAGCCTGGTGCTGAGGCTGTAAGTTTATAATTTCCAGGCACCAGCAATCTCCAGTAATCACCATCCTTGGCTGTTGAGAAGAAGTAAAAAAAGAATCAGAATAAATATGTATAAAATTAATTACACAGCTGAGAAGAGGGCATATATCTTGTCAGAGTCTTTTGTATTCCTGTCAGCCTTTTCCTTCTGTCTGTCTGAAAGGGTTCTACTGTAAGGGCAGTATTAATATATCATTACAGAATTTCTTCTTTTCAGGTAACCAAAGCAAAGATTTAAACACTGAAGCTGTGCTGGAGCATCTGTGAAAGATTTTGCCTTCTGAGGCTGAGGGCTCTCCAGCATACCGAAGAAAAGAATAGTATGGGACATTATTCTATTTTAGAAGCATCCCGCAGCCAATGTACAGCTCCTGTTAAGTGTCTGAGTTTCAGTTTGCTATGCAATGTTATTTTTCAATGTCTCTCAATATTCTGAAAATCTAAATGTAAATACATTTTATTCTCATCACATTTAAATAAATAGGACCAACTTTCTCAATTTTTCTTGCAGAGAAAGCTATAAATCATCATTTCCTAAAATATTTCACATGTATCACCCCTGAGGCATCATTATCTACATGTTTTAATATCCGGGCAATGTCTAGGCCATTTTTATTCTGTTTAGCTAAACAAAGAAATGAAAGTTTGATCCACTCAGGTCAAATAAAGACTCCTACTGCGCCAAGTCTTACCACAGATCATGGGTTTTTTTAGTCACAGAACAAAAGTGCATCATTCTCTTCTCTGGAAATGACCCTCTCCCATTTTCAGGAAGACTCAGATCCTCCCTGCACCAGCAGTGGGCAATTATCTGATCTGTCACAGTCTAATACTCTGAATTTTTCTATCTCCAGAAAACATTGCAAGGCTGTTCTAAAGGTCAGTTAGCAATGCCATTTAAAAGCCTTGGCCAGTTCCTTAAATGCTTTTTTCAGCACATCTGCAGCTACACAGCGCACAGAGGGAAACATTACTTCAATGTCTGCAATTCACACGGTCAAAAAACGTCAGTAGTCAGTCCAGTTGTTCCCAGATTTTTCTCTTCATAAAACAGAAAGGGAAAAAATACTGCTGCAGAGCTATGATAATGATCTATTCTAATTCCTGGCACTGGAACAAAGCTGAATTTTAACTCAAGAACAAAGGAGCAAGGAAAAAAAAAGAAAAAGCCAAATAATATTTACCCTTCTTTTTGAATGTCTTAAAATTCAAGCACTTTTTTTTCCTTGCTGTTTTGACATTATATGACTTCCAGGCTTATACACAAAGATGTGAAAGGATTCATGATTACAGGCTTTTTTGTACTATAGAAGCATGAGCTGTGGTACCGTAGGCATCGCTCTCATACCACAGAATACCTCTTTGCACAGCTTAGGCCCTTTTTTTATTATCCCTCAAAATTTATTTCTAACCTCTATATTGTCTGTCTTCTTAAATACAGTGAAAGAAGATGGTTAATGATATCACAGACTGTTCTGCTTGGCAGAAATGCTGGCCTCTTGGCAGGTAATGTGAGAAGAAACAGAAATCGAAGCCAACTGAAAGGTATACCAGTCCTGTTTGTTAGCATTCTGCATCTCTGTAACAATTTAGTAAGACATATCATTGAGAAAATGACAATAAGGTAAGTTTATACATAAGGCAATGACATTTTACTGTTATTTTTCAAATTGGTATCTTGTGCAAACAACAAAAAATGTAATTCAGAATAAGAAAGCATAGGTCTACAGGGAAGACTACAAGTTGGCAATGTGCAAGCTGCCTTTAAATTCATTCCTACTATAAAGCATAACACCACCAAAGAGGTGACACACAATTTTCACTATACTTACTTTCCTCATTTAGACCTGCCCTTTTAAAAAAAAAAAGTCATATAATTGTAAATAGCAAAGAGACTTTCTCTTTGCAAGAGGAAGCTATGTGAACTGAAAATCTGGCAAGATTTACATACCAAAAGGTATGATCTCATTATAAGTAATATTAACACTTTTGGACTACCTTTTAGCCTTCAAACTCAAAACAGCACTGCTGACAGGACTTTAAATCCTGGAAGAGCTGTCAAACATTACCTGCGCCACAAATCAAAAGACAAACTATGCATAAATAACCAAGAGCAACCAGAAGCAATTCACACCAGAGATCCATGAAGTCCCAACAACCAGCATCCAGCTTTGAGAGCAAACTACAAGAGAAAGATTTGTGAAATCCTTCAGGCAACAAGCTTCTTCAGGCACAACATGATTTCCTGGCTTCAGAAATTTTGGTCCCTTAAAGCTTCAGCTAATACGATTTGAAATGACTCCAGGCTGCCAAGAAGAGGGGAGTAGCAGTATGCACCTTTTGTTTTCATGAGGTACAACACTCACCTGATGTAATGTCATGGCTTATCCCCTCCACAGAAATTGTAGCATTTGCTATTGGATTGCCCTGAAGATCTTTAACAAACCCCTTCACTCCTCGATGAATCTAAAATAAAGTCAGCAACACGTGGGAAGTCACCAGAAAATTCATAACATAGTGTTTTCATTAGTGAAATATGTATCAATATATCTGGCAATGCATGTTATCCCACAGTCTACGTGCCAACCACTATCAAGGATAATTACTAAACACCATAATATAAACAAACAGTGAAGAGGAAAAATAATTCAGCTGGTAGTTATACTAATTTCTCTGTGCAATGTAAGCATTTCTCAGAAATGTGTCAAATCATAATATATGTGAACACTGACTGGAAAGTCTTTGTCACTGAAGATTAATGAATGTGCTGAAAAGCTTTAAAAGAAAGCCTAAAAAAATATCTTTTGGTTTTGTTTTTAAAGTTTCATCAACTGTAAGAATTTAGGGCTAAGAATGGACATAACTTAAAAGTGAAACATGGTAAGGGCACAAACATAAATGTTGGGCGCTTGGACTTTGATGGGCAATCCCTATGTAAAATGCATGAGCTCTCTATTGTGCACCCAAAACATCCAGGTCTTTGAGCTGGGACCACATAGAGTTACAACACTCTCCACACGGCCTGCGAAAGAGAAGTGGCAGTGGGTCATGTCCTCCTAGTTCCTTCTCACCTCTTAGGCTACATACTCCAGGCAACAGCACCAACAGTACCTAGTCTGTCTACTCCCAGCATAGATGAAATAAAAGCACTGATTTGACTACAGTAGACTACTCCTCCTGGTATTTCTTAAGTATGGTCTGAAAGCAGACTTGAGCTTCTCAGAGGCAAGAGTCTGAGGATCAGGTACCTTTTCCCAGCTCCCTAAGACAGGGATCTCAGTGCTGGGGAGAGATGGAATTCTGAACCTGTGCAGCAATGTATCTCACTGGGAGCTGGAAAATTAAGTAGGAAAGCACTGTGGAGTTCACAATTCTCTCTGATTCTGTGATATTTGAAAAGACTTGTGGATCACAAATTTTATTGTGAGATTTTGATGTCCCCCGTTATGAACCTATATGGTGTATTCAGCTGCTATAATATAGTTAACCACATTCCTCTAATTTACACTGTGGGACAAGCCTGACACAGATGGGCTTAGAAAAGCAGAAAGTACATATTTGCACTGTCTTCAGAAACGACAGCAGAGCTGGAGCATAGCGCTGGGCCTCTTATCCTGTGAGAGGATAAAAAAACCAATGCCAAGATAGACCATCTCGACTCCAAGGATAAAGTCAGCAGCTCTGCAGGAGCAAAAGAAATTGGCAAAAATAATCTCTTACACATTAGTAATTTTGAAAATGTAGTGACACCATAATTTTCCATGAGTCAGAGAAAATTAATTCATGTGCAAAGGACATGAACAATTTGAGATAGATCCCATATTAAATAGGTAAAAGCCTGCAGGGCAGTTACAGGTTTTTTTTCCTCAGCCCACACGCCACTTACTAGCAGAGCAGTATAATGCAAACATTTCAAATATTCAAATATTTCCTATTTCTGGCTAACTAAAGCATTTTTGCACCAATGAGCTCTTAAAGAAATGAATATATTAGTTGACCAGTGCTGCTCAAGTCTGTTTCTGATTTCACAGGCCCAGGAGTGCAGCTATTAATAAGATCAGATATCTTTGTAATCTTCAACTACAATATCCAGGTTTCAGAAATTGGATACTCCCACACTGCTCAGAACCATCATTTCAGTGCAGGCTGTTGCATTGGCACAAAATGATGAAAATAGCCCCAAAAAAATTATTTTTAAAAAGCCTACCAAAAAAACCCCAAACCCACAGTGCTCAAACACACACATAGATCTATTTCAGAACTCTTCACTTCTAACAACCTGTTAGCACAACATTGACCAGGAGTGGTCAATATGGATTCACCAAGGGGAAATCTTGCTTGACCAATCGGATAGCCGCCTATGATGGCATGACCAGCTGGGTAGATCAGGGGAGAGCAGTGAATGTTGTTTACCTCAACTTCAGCAAGACTTTTGACACTGCCTCCCATAATATCCTCCTACGTAAGTTTAGGAAGTGGGGGTTAGATGAGTGAGCAGTCAGGTGGATTGAGAACTGGCTGAATGATGGAGCACAGAAGGTAGTGATCAGTGGCACAGAGTCTAGTTGGAGGTCTTTAACCAGTGATATCCCCCAGGGGTCAGTACTGGGTGTGGTCTTGTTAAACATCTTCATCAATGACCTGGATGAAGGGACAGACTGTACTCTCAGCAAGTTTGTGGATGATACAAAACTGGGAGGAGTGACAGACACTCCAGAAGGCTGTGCTGCCATTCAATGAGACCTGGACAGGCTGGAGAGCTGTGCAGAGTGGAACCAAATGAAGTTGAACAAGGGCAAGTGTAGAGTCCAGCACCTGGGAAGGAATAACCCCACACACCAGTACAGGTTAGGGGCTGACCTGCTGGAAAGCAGCTCCATGAAGAAGGACCTTTGAGTCCTGGTGGACAATAAGTTAACCATGAGGCAGCAATGTGCCTTTGTGGCCAAGAAGGCCAATGGTATATTGGGATGCATTAAGAAGAATGCGACCAGCATCTTAAGGCAAGGGAGGTTCTCCTCGCCCTCTACTCTGCTCCAGTGAGGCCACGTATGGAGTACTGTGTCCAGTTCTGGACTCCTCAGTTCAAAAGAGACAAGGAACAACTGGAGAGAGTCCAACATTAGGCTACAAAGATGATTTGGGGACTGGAGCATCTCTCTTATGAGGAAAAGCTAAGAGACCTGGGGCTGTTTAGCCTGCAGAAGTGAAGATGGAGAGGGGATCTGATCAATGCTTATAAATATCTAAAGGTCAGGTGTCAAGAGGATGGGGCCAGTTTCTTTTCAGTGGTGCCCAGTGATAGGACAAGGGGCAATGAACACAGACTGGAACACACGAAGTTCCCCTTAAACATAAGGAGAATCTTGTTTACTGTGAGGGTGATGGAGCACAGGAACAGGATGCCTAGAGAGGCTGTGGAGTCTCCTTCCCTGGAAACATTCAAAACCTACCTAGACATGTTCCTGTGCAACCTGCTCTAAGTGAATCTGCTTTAGCAGGGGAGTTGGACTAGATCATGGCCAGAGGTCCCTTCCAACTCCTACCATTCTGTATCTAAACCCATGACTATGTTTTACACTTCCAAACAGATTTTGTATAAATTTTAATGGAATCATCACACTGACAGCTCTAGGTTGAATATCAGCAGCTAATGCAATCAGAGAGTGGCAAAGTACCTAGAAAACCAGTATTACAGCTGTCCCCCAACATTACACTGAACTACCAGGCAGCTAGTCTAATCCAGCCATCTATGCTCCCTGTACATCCAGAGTGATTCATCCTACACCTGTACACACACCTTCATATCTGCAGAGGGCAATCCATCTCTCTTAGTATATACAACAGTGCTTAGGGAATGAATTATATGCTCTGATAATGTGTATTTCTTTTCATTGAGGAATCCAACACAAATCATTTCAATTAAATATCTATAACAGCTTCAGTAAGGTGAGATGAATTCTATGCTAGAGCATCTTTCTTTTCCCCTCTTCTCCCATGTATTTAGAGAGATCACACAGGATTTACTACCTTAGAGGCATATAAAAATAATGGAGCACCAATTAGATTAATATTAAACTTTGAATTAGATGTTCACACAAAAAAATTTTTAGAAGTTTTATGTACAACAGCTAGAGTTTTGACATCCTCTTTTGTTACCTGCTCAATGTAGTTGATAAGGGAGTTCTTGTTGTCCTCCCAGTAGCCCTTCAGAGTTTCTTCAGGTGGGAATTTTTCACAGCTAAGCTCCACTGTGATTTCAAAGCAGTTGCTGCTGAGGTAATTGAAATCCTGCATTCCTGAAATGCCAGAAAAAGAAAGTTAGTGATGCATTTTGCATTGTTCTAAAGTAAATAAAGGGGGGCATGTTAGTTGCTGAGGCTGTTAAGAACAGAATAGCTATAAATACAGTTGGTGCAGTTCCATTTAATCAACATAGTTCTGAAATCAGAGACATTAAATCATAGAGAATAACAAGACAATTAATTCCCAAAAACATTTTCTTCCCAAGAAATTTTAGAAAAGACTTAACATCTGGCCTATATAGTCTTACCTGACACATGCTTTTGGATAGCTGACATATAAGTTACTTTTTTTCTTACCAGGAACAGAAATTTATTTCCGATTATGGCTAAAAGAAATCCAGATGAAATTAAAAGTGTTCACTTTGTAAACCAAGAAGGATGACAATTATTTATAAAGCAAATGAAACATGACAAAGCACCTTTGAGAAAGAGGTTTATGCAGACTGGTCAGAAACACTGGAGGGCAGGGGTGTCTGAAAATACAGGGTTTCAACTTAGTAATACTTACAAAAAAACATGTTTCCTAAGAAACATTCTTTGTCAAGCTTCTTGGTATAGATTCCAAATATTTATAACTTTCAACCAAAAAAAAATATAAATAAATACAGAAGCAAACTTCCTACAAACTTTAGTCACACAGAAATTTTTCCATTGATAGGGGTATTTCCCCCATCCACTCATGTCTGTGCAAAATCAATAATCAATACATTAAGTGAAACATCATTATTAACATAACGTTAATCATAGGGATTTGAAAATATATACAGTAGTATCATTGCTATGAGGAAAAACTTAATTGGAAAAATGCACTGTCCTACATTTCTGAGCCCTTCCTCTTACTACATGGAAATATTGGCTATTTGCTCAATTTGGTCAACTGATAACCAAAGTGGTTTCCAGTTTTGCAACCGGATCAAGCAGCTGGAGAGGCACTGTGGCTGTCCCAAGGAGAGATATAAATATATTCTCTGCAGAAGCTGATGCAGGATTAGCATCTGCCTTCCCAGTCTATCTAGCTAGCAGAGGCAGTGGATTCTCAAAAGAAGGGCTAAAAAGAAAAAGGCTACCAAGCATTTTGAGCATCCCCATGGAGGTCACTAAGGGATTGAAAAGTGCTTCAAACATAGCTAATTCATTCAGCCCTATGTCCCCCCACGCAAGCTACAAATGAGACCTAATACAGTGTTGTGCACTGGTCCAGAACTGTCCAGAGAGCTGATGTCATATCCAAAAGAGAACACCAAAGGCAGCAAACAGATTGAGTCAGGTGGGATTTTGCCAGCACATTAGGGTGAATCTATGTTCTGCCAACTGGGCAATGAGACTCCTAACTACTGATAGGAACAGGAACTTTTCCGATTCCTAAAAGAACATTTTTATTTCCAAGCCTTTTTTAGATGTTGGAAAAGTGAGAACACAGAAAGCAAAGGTGGTCCTGGGAGGGACAGGTCTGATGTCCCATCAGGCAGAATTCAGGATGGACCATTCAGCAGTACACAGTGAGATAGCAGCAAAGTCATGAGTAAAATCCTGGCAGCAGTGCTGACTGCCAGGCATCTGTTCCAGACACTAGGTAATGTTGTTTTTCTTGATTTTTGCCTTTCTTCTACATGAAGGAAAGAATCCATGAAGTAGAAAACTGGGAGCTGAAGGGTACTGTGTAATTTTACTGTGGTGCCAACAACTCTTGACTATTACTGCTCCAGTTATCTGGAAGTTTCTCCCTCCCCTCTAACTCCCAAAGCAAGGTGATATTCAGAGATGTTCTAGTTTCTTAAGAACAAAACAAGGAAGCAATATATTTTTCCATTTTTCTGCACAATGTCCATATCCCACAGTTTGTTTCCCAGCTCCTGGCCTGGGCCACAGTTTATATGTGTTGCTCCCGAAAAAATTCAGCTTACATCACTGAGCTGCAGCTGATGATGTGACTCTCTGGGATGGAGAATGGGGTGAAGATACCTAAATATAAGCTGTGGCCGACTACATCTGTAATCTAGAGAGCATCAGGTTTATTACATGCAATTTGCACTTTACCTGCCCGTCAATCAGGTGCAATATCCAATAAATTAATACATTTCAAAAGATGTATTCAACATTGCAACAACATTGCTGCCACTGGTCAAGCTCTCCCAACTGCTCTTTTCCCTCTGTTCCCTGAATGGATAGTTGCCACCTTGCCTGAAGTTGAGGAGTAAATACTGAGGTTTGACAGGAGGAAAGGACAGAACATGAATGCAATGGAGGGTTCATCCTTCCACAATGAGACAAAGGCTCCTACCAGACCTTTGTGCCATAGCCATTCTGCGTTCCTTCTGAAAGAACCCAGGTATTCAGAAAAACATATGCAAAAGCAACCCATACTCACACAAGGGAGCCACCCATACATTATCCCTGCATACTGAGGAACCAACGAACACTGCTGCTAGCCCACCATGCAGTGCTGTCTTTTACAGAAGGTAGAAGTTCCTATGGGCAAATGATACAGGCAAAAAAAAAATGATGCAGCACAATGGGGGGACCGTAATAAGCTCTGTAGGGCAACAGAAACTTTAACAATTAGAAAGAAAAAGCAGCCCTTCCTAGGTCAGAGCTTTTGGTCTGATGAGGTACTGTCCAAGGCAACATCTAGAAGAACACAACCTCCCTCACTTCACAGAATCAGAGAATTGTCATTGGTTGGAAAAGACCTCCAAGATCACTGTGTCAAACGGTCAACAAAAAAAACAACCAAACAAAAAACACCAAACCAAAACAGAACAACAACAACAACAACAACAATACAACAAACAAACAAAAAAAAACACAAAAACCACCTCACAATCCCACTAAAGCATGTCCTGAAGTGCCTCATCTACATGTTTTTTGAATACCTCCAGGGATGGTGACTCCATCAACTCCCTGGGCAGTCCATTCCAATGTCCAACCACTCTTTCAGTAAAGAAAAGTCTTCCTCATATCTAATCTAAACCTCCCCTGGTACAACTCCAGGCCATTTCCTCTAGTCCTGTCACTATTTACTTGAGAGAAGAGGCTGCACCCAGCTCACTACAGCCTCCTTTCAGGTAGTTTTAGAGAACGATAAAGTCTCCCCTCAGCCTCCTCTTCTCCAAACTAAGCTGTCCCAATTCCCTCAGCCTCTCCTCACAGGCCTTGTTCTCCAGACCCTTCACCAGCTTGGTTGTCCTTCTCTGAACCTGTTCCAGCAACTCAATGTCTTTCTTGTGGTGAGGGGCTCAGAACTGAACACAGTACTCAAGGTGTGGCCTCACCAGTGCTGAGTACAGGGGGATGATCACTTCCCTAGTGACGCTGACCGTATTTCTGATACAGGCCAAGATGCCATCAGCCTTCTTGACCACACAGTCACGCTGCTGGCTCATGTTCAGCCGTGTGTCAACCAGCACCCCCAGTTCCTTTTCCATGGAGCAGCTTTCCAGCCACTCCTCCCCAAGCCTGTAGTGTTGCCTGGGGTTGTTGTGATCAAAGTGCAGGACTCAGCTCTTGGCCTTGTTAAACCTCATACAATTGGCCTCAGTCCACTGATTCAACTTGTCCAGACCCCTCTGCAGAGCTTCCCTACCCTCAAGCACATAGACACTCCCACTCCATTTGGTGTTGTGTGCAAACTTGCTGAGGAAGCACTCAATCCCCTCATCTAGATCATTGATAAAGATATTAAACAAGACAGGCCCCAAAACTGGGCCCCGGGGCACATCACCAGTCCACCAACTGGATTTAACTGTTCACTACAACTCTCTGAGCCCAGGCAGACAGACAATTTTTAACCCAGCCAAGAGCACACCAGTCTATGCCACGAGCTCACAGCTTCTCTAGGAGAATGCTGTGGGAGACAGTGTCAAAGGCTTTACTAAAGTCCAGGTAGACAACGTCCACAGCCTTTCCCTCATCTGCTAGGCAGGTCACCTGGTCATAGAAGGAGATGAGGTTGGTCAAGCAGGACCTGCCTTTGCTGAACCCATGCTGGCTGGGCCTGATCCCCTGGGTGTCCTGCACTTGCCATGTGAGCTCACTCAGTTCAGCTGTCCTCTACTCTCCTTTTTCTCTTTTTCCTTTCCTCATCACTGCTCTGCTAAAGCTATGAACTCCTTTCAACATCAAACATAGCTCCAGGTCTTTGAGAGTTTCTCTTGATAAATTCTGAACTCTGGTAAGGGTATACAATGAAATACTTGTCCTAAAACAAATGGCTTTTCCATAGCTTATACCACAGCTAACTTTGAGTGTGTTATCACATGGACAGCAAAAGGTCACTGATACAACTTACATGCCACATTTCAGTTTCCAGGCAGAGCTTTTTTTGGACTAAAGCTTCCAAGAAAAATTTCACTTGAACTAAGCAATGTTTAGTTATTTTCCTTAGCACTAGACATGGAAATAACAGAACTGTTTCTGCTGAATTATTTTTTGATTTTTAAGTCATCCTGTGGCAAACATTACCATGGAGGTTTCATTCAAAAGTCACAGCTTGCCAGCTGATTTCTAAACTTGGAAAACAAAACAGATTCATGTTGTATGCTCCAAAGGATATTGTCATCTCTCTATTTTTTTATTAGCTGTACCATATTAAGATCATAGATCCTGGTTAGAACTCAGATCCCTGTTTACTAACTTCTGTACCAATTCATGAGAACAAGAAGGGGCTCACTTGGGGAATTTTCAGTTTTACTTAAAATAAGATCCAAAAGGAGGAAATAATTCAAACTTCCCAATAAGTTTTTCTAATGGAAAAATGTGTCTTTGGCATGTGCAATTTAGTCAGAATCAAAGCATTTCACCAGAATTATGGAAAAAACTGGTTTTATAGTGTTTTCCTAAGGAAAAAGAACAACATATGTCCATGTTTTTATACTCAATAATTCATTAAGATCATTTTTGGACTAACCTGAAACAAAAATTAACTATTAAACCTCTCAATATTTTGTTTATATTCAGTTTTTTCAAATTACATAAACTCTCTTTTGTCAAGGGTGTCTTACTGGTTCCAATTCAAAGTCTATGGAAAACTTCATACAAAGTGACATTTTTGCTTCTCAGTTATATTCAGAAATGCCAACATTTTACCTTACAACGAGTCCCTGATATCTGTGGTACCACAGCAGAGGAAACATGATGCTCCTGTGAAGACTGGGAATAATAACTCTAAGTTCAAGCAGATGATCGCTGGCTCTGTGAGCACTACAAGTTGTTCTGCTTCTAATTTCCTCAGACAAGTTTAATTATTTTCCTCTTCTTCTACCTCCTTTACTGTAAGAGGAGCAGACTTAGTCTATCACCTAAGCTACCCTAATGCTTTGAAAGCTTCCTACTCATTCCAGGTAAAAATTTAAAATTAATTCAGAGAATGTAATTGAATATTAGGAGGAAATCAAACAATAAAATTGGTACGTGTGTTCAAAGTTATCTGGTAGAAATCAACAATGCCAATGCATAGGCAAATCACTTCAATGAAATCTGAGTTTCTAGCTCAGAAATCCCCAGGTCACTTTTCACTTGGAAGTTTTGTCTGAATTTAGCAGACACAGAAGACTCAAAGATTTAGATATCCCAAAAGCTTTTTGCCTCAGTTTACAAAGGAAGTGACATATCA
This sequence comes from Actenoides hombroni, assembly GCA_024336885.1. Classification (NCBI taxonomy): domain Eukaryota; kingdom Metazoa; phylum Chordata; class Aves; order Coraciiformes; family Alcedinidae; genus Actenoides; species Actenoides hombroni. The sequence goes on along the minus strand of WUAM01000407.1, from coordinate 802,727 downwards.
AAATTCTTAGTAAAAATTAATGAAATGTCACATTTCAAGCTATTCTTCTAGACTTCTGCTGGAAAATTAGTCTTGAAGTGGCCCTAGTAGCTCTGCTGTTCATCTTTGCACAGAAGGCTCTACCAAAGCCTAGGGGAGCACTACCTGAGCAGGAATCAGGCATTAAAGCCACAAAGTACAGAGACTCAAGTATCTTCACAGCTGGATTTTGTTCCCATGGAAATCAAAGGCCAGATTGCCATTGTCAATAACATTGCAAAATCAGGTCCCTCCACTTCTTTCAAGGTTGAATGTTTAATTACTGACGTTAAAATAGTCAGTAGCCTACTCTCTCTCATCAGGGTTTGCTAGGGGATATTTTACTCTTTTTTTAAATTGAAAAAAAACTCTTAAGCTCTCATAATAGCACATCACTCACCCACTGTAGAACTAGTAAATTTGCAAACCTTGAATGGAGAAACACTGTATAAAAAGCAATAAAAGAGGAATATTTTAATAGGCATCATGATGAGCTTTATGAGGTTGATGGAGTAGATGTACTGTGGTGAGTGATCTTGCTCTGATTTAGCCTTAACACAACCAAAACTTGTGAATAACTTGGTCGTATTCCACTCTGTAATTAAAACAGTGAAAGCTCAAGCTTAAAAAAAATACACTAGTGACACTGAACCCTCATGCAGTGGGTCTCACCTCCTGGGACGCTATACCATGCACCACCATTTGTTGTCCCATCCACAAAGCTGCTGTCATCATCATTTTTACGACACGGTGGTCTGTTTGGATCAGACATAGCGGGGTTAAAAGACGAATAACTGCGAGCCAGGCTTTGAAAGATAGCATCATCAGGGCAGGAGCTGTATTCATGAGCACTACCTAGGGTGGAAAGAATGTCCAGGAACAAGGGTTATTAAAAGGACAGTCATACTGACTGAGCTTACAACCTAGATTACCAGCACTGCACAGCAGAACTGTCCCTGCAAATTGTCTGTACACAGGTAAGTGTCCTACAGCACTGCAAACTAGTATAGCACTGTCTTAATAAGATTAACATTTCCCCAGTACTTCATCAGTCGTCTGCACCTGGTTGCACCATCATTAAGATGACTATTCATATTAGTCCTTTATTTCTGAAAAAATTAATTTCAAAGTGCACCACAAAATCTAAGCTATTCTAGGCTTTAGAAATCTTCTTAGAAGAACACACAGTATATAGAAAAAGGCCTCTCCCTAAAGGGTTTTACATTCTGACATTAAAGGAATTTGCAATTAAACTGTAAGGAAGTAGACTGAATGGAGACAATCACAAACACTACCACGATCTCATGGTGATTTCAGTCATATGCACATCCCCTAGTGGCACAAAAAAACCCTGGAATATTGCTGTGTGCTACATGGCAACTCTTCTGCCACAACGTGATCCTTTTTATATGGGACCGATACTGAAAAAAGTGGAAACAGTGCTAGTTGTTTGTATTAGCACACTATGGCTTTCAGAAATTAATTTTTTAAAGGTGCAAGTAGAGAAACCTTAGATCATATGGGCAGCCTAGACACATACCTCTCTCTTCAGTTAACAGGATGAAAACAGTCACAGCTAATTTAAGAGCTAAGCTGCCTCAATTAAAATACGTGAGGGACTATGGTTCCCTTGGGTATTACATAATTTTTGTGATGTAACTACTGAAACAAAGCACCATCTTCAAAACTGAAAAACATGGTCCTACAGTGACTAGCTTTAAACGTGTGATTAATATGCTAAAATGAGTCATTACAATGCAGTGACATGATGTTTACAAAGCGGATCTTAGCTAGCAGTGAAGTAAGTATAGAATATAATTTCCATCTCCTATTATTTCACATTAACTTCCATCACATACCACTCCGAGTCTCATCATAAGGATAGTTTGCAACAAGGTCTCCTCCATGAAGATTGGCAGAGAGCACAAAGGGAATATCCATAATCCAGTGAATGACACCTTTCGTTTCAGGAGCAAGCTACAACAAAATAGCATTACCAGCAGCTACAAACTGATATTTCAATTTGGAGATGTATTCAAATATATATAGTGGGCTTAATTATTATATTATGCAAGACATTTAAAGGAACAGCAATTTTATTTTGACTTCAGAGAAAACCTAATCAGTCCTTTACATCAGATTTGTAATTGTATTAAGCAGCCTAATATATGTCTAAAACTCGTGTAAATTAGCTCAGAATGAGACCACAAATAAAGAAATCTCAATCTTGTGCTTCTTCCCATTATGGTAAAAAAATTTAAAACCACAGAAAATAAACTAATTTAAAATAAATGTTGTTAGGATGCAGTCTATTCTCTGCATGGAAATTAGAATTACTTCATTTAATAATTTGAATTTGAAGACAGACTATAGCTATTAAGGTCACAACCCTATGGGACTGCAGTCAAACCACTGTATTTTCTAGAAACTCCTGTGGGAGTAAACACAAGTAGATAAAAATCCCTTCAGATATACACTTGTATATTTAAGGCTTAAGCTTAACAAAAAAGCACCTGTTACATGTGAGAATAGCTATCTAGCCAGCAATGTAATTCAGTACAATACACAAGTGAATCTCTGGCAATGGTAAAAATGCAGAATATCTGCAAGTATAACTTCAAACAAAGGGAGAAGGCTACACAATCTAGGGCCTTAAAAATAAAATATGCTTTAAATGAGAAATTGTCTAAGGATTAAGCAATAGGGATCAAAAGGGTTTACTACAGAAAGCTATTTTGAGAACAACCTCAGAAAGCATCAGATAGATAAATTTAACAAAATGATTAACATATTTCAAAGAATGTGAATCGTAGAGACTATGGACACAGCTCTTAGAGGACACTAGGTATCTGCTTGCATAAAAGGGAAGAGATAGGCATGTATGTGACCTGATATTTAGTCCTTACCTTGGGATTCTGGTCCACAGCTTTTTTCATGTTTTTCAGCAGATGGTTGTTTGGGCCACCTTCTTTCTCATTAACATAGACTATTCTATCAAGATCAGGAAAATTTCGGTTCAGATCTATCCCTTGGGCATTACTTCGACCAACAAACCAGTCTTTAAGTTCACCTGGCTGAATAAGGAAAGGGAACAGAAAGAGAAGGGAGATAAGTAAATTCAGGAGTTACATTTCAAGCTTTATATGGATATATTTAGCCATAGAATCATAGAATAGTTTCGGCTGGAAGAGACCTTCAAGATCATCAAGTCCAACCTAATTCCTAGCCCTACCAAAAACCACTAAACTATGTCCATATGGATAACATCTACCCAGCTCTTAAACACTTCCAGGGATGGTGACTCCACCACCTCCCTGGGCAGCCCATTCCAATGCCTGA
>WUAM01000407.1:766142-778621 GCA_024336885.1 Actenoides hombroni | reverse complement strand
TCCTGCTCTGGCAGGGGGGTTGGACTAGATGATCTTTCTTGGTCCCTTCCAACCCCTAACATTCTGTGATTCTGTGAAGCAAGTATGGGACAGTTCAGCAAGCCAAAAGCATCCTAACAAGGTTTACATAGTAGCTATAAATCCTACTTAACATCGCAGTACACTCAAACTTCATTTCACATCATAATGGGCTTGAAGTGGGTATAGAAAAATGTGCTACTTCTGCTTTAAAAATTATAAGGCTATGGTATTATAATTATTTTCATCAACCATTTCATATATATGGTGTTGCATTAAGACAAAGTATGTTTATTCTGAGACCTTCCAAGCACTCACCTTCCTTCAGAAACACTTGTGGGTATTTAATGTATCCTCCCTTTTTACAGAATGTTAGAAATGGAACAGAGAGGCATATTTAAACTACTAACTTGGAGGAGAAGCAAAGATCACACTTTTTAAAAATTACTAAAATTAATAGAATATTTAATACATACTGAGATTTTCCACTGTGGAAACTTAAATGCTGTTGTGCTACTGTACCACTTACACGTCCTTCATTTTGGGGAACAGGAGGCCAGGATTTCCTGAGGTTAAAATACAATGCAGAAGATAATCACACGTGACTTTTTCCACTAAGTCAAAGTATTTCAGAAGTTATTGCGGACTTCAGGGAGAGTTAAGCTAAGCTGCCATAAGAGATCTATTCATAAAGGCAATTATAGAGAAGAATGCAAGACCAGGATAAGCTACCCCAGGCAGACAACAGAATTAAATAAATAACATATCATGTCAACCTCTGAAAGGCATGAATGCATTTCTACTGCAAGCCTCGTAGGCAAACAAAGGGAGTAGTCTCACAGCATCATAGTAGCTGGAAAACAGCACTTTGAAATTCAGTTACTTACCTAGAAGGCTATTCCATAATTCAAGCTGATGTTTTTGAGAACAGCAAAGAAATACTTGGAAGAAATTGGAGAGCCTCTTAAGTACAGAGCATGAGAGAAGGAAGTTACATCAAATGGGACCCAAAAAGAGGAAAGACAACAGGCAGAAGGTGCAAAGGCAGCAGCCTGTGTTCAAACAGTGCTCTCTTCTGGAGCCAGAAAAATAAAGGTGCCATGAGCAACCTGGACGCATGGCCCTCGAAAGAGTGGTGCCTCAGCATTGCATGTTCCTGGAGACGGGACGCTGGACAGTCCAGTCCAAGTGCCATGCTCAGACTCAGCAACAGGCAGCACTGGGCCACAAAGTTAATGTTTCTGTGCCCTTATTATGACCTAGTGATTATGGCATCAGTTTTCTATTATCATTCAGCCTGGGAGATCACTCCACCTGGAGCATCTTTCTGTTTTCACATCATCTAAAATCGCAATCATCTAAAATATGCTGGTAATCAGAAGGAAAAATAAAAAATGTCTTCATTTGTTTCTCATACTACAGAGACCTAACAAGATGAACAGGCACCTGCCTAAGAACAAACGTGGAGGGAACGCTTCTGGGCATTTGCTCATATTTGTTTTCATAATTTAATTTCCTAACTTGAACATTACTAGATGTTTTTCCTGGTTTTTTTTTTCTTTACACGACTATTTTCTTATTTCATGTTTTCACCTTTTTCCTCACACAGCATCTCCTCACTACTTAGTTTACAGTTTGTTACTTTCTCTCAGATGAGGTATTCCATAACGAAAAGTAGTTTCCGTATGTGACGTCACCACTGCTTAATTGTAATCCTCACCCTTTGGTTTCTGTCCACCCACCCTGAAAAATTCTCCTTTTGGCACAGTAATTAGCAACTATTCACTGGAGACCTGTTGGACACCCAAGACAGCAGCAGTTAAGTCTCATAAGTTGCTGCCAAATTAACATATTTGCATTTATTTTCCTTATGGTCTTGGCAAGCAGTAAAGTAAAACTTGTGCTTAGCCTCCCAAAGGACCACAATGTTGGGGGTTTTTTTCAAGTTCTAGGAACTGATGGAACATCACATGCATTGGGACAATAATGGGACATGAGTTATCCCAGCTTGTGTGTCAAAAGGTGAAATCATTCCAGCTGCTACCTCTACAGGCTTAGTGACTTAAAATCACACACCGCTCCTTCTGAATAATTTTTAACCTTCCTCTCTTACATTTTTACACTATATCCATCACCACAGTATTCTTACCCCCTGAAAAAAATCTTGCAGCCTATTTCTACTTCCACTTAAGTAGCTGTGCAGTGCATAACTGTTTGTATAAAAGCCAGCTCATTTTTCCACTGTTTTGTTGACTTTATTTTCCTGACCCAGGAACAATGCATTCAATTTGTTACAAGTAGGATAAACTCAAATTAAGGGAGAAGTATCCTTCATAGTTACGTTTCCATTACAGATCATTATCAAAAAAATGTTTATATTGTGATTTCACATATACAAGCATTACGAAGACTTTTGCCCAGTTCTTTCTCTTCTGATAATTCTAAAAATGACAATGCTTAATAATTAACTAAAACACATTTTAATCAGTAAAAAGTAATTCCATAAAGTGTATCTACAAACACTGATTACGAGTCCTGTTCCTGAGGAAATCCTACAGAGACAGAGATTTGAAACCACAGTAATAATATTATGACAACTTTATGAGTTGACATATCAAATGCAGTTCAGCATTTACATGGGAAAAATCAAAAGGTCGGGAAATTCCATTCAGAGTTCTGATTAAAATAAAAAAACCAATGTAAAGAAGGAAAGAACAGAGAAAAACCTTTATAATTATAGTTAAGTGTCATACTAATTTCCAAAGTTTTCCTTGAAAAAACAAACCATGAACTGAAACTTAGTAAGTATAATTATTATTATGAACTAATTCCGTTCAGTGATTTTAATTTTAATAATGTCATCAGGACTGACAAAGCAAGACATTTCCACAAATGTTTTCTATCCTTGTCTATTTTCACAAAATACCTGATCATTACACTACCTTCAATCCCACTGGAAATGAATTGTTAAAGATCAACTCTTTCTGAGGGTGTCAACCTCCAAATTATTAAGAAACATAATAAATTCTTATCTGTCCTCCTTCAAAATTACGCGCTGCTTCCTTAATGAATAGACTGTTTATCCTGGTCCACTCTCCAGCTTTCAATTTCAACGGCCATATTGCACAAGGAAAACTTGTTAATGGAGGTGTGACAGAAGCATGTCCAAGTATAACCTACCTAAGTGGGTGACAACAGTAACAAGATGCAGGTTTAAGCCCTGGCTAGTAATAAAAATAATGACCCAAAATTCCCAGTCAGTTCAAAACACCCTCAGGGAAAGCTCTATTAACACAGAGGAAAAATTCTATTAATTTATTTTCATCAACACCATCAGATTCAGCCACTCAACTAAACAAAGTGTAATTATATTTTCTGGTACAACTGCATTTTGAGTTTTTTGGTAGACGCCCTACGAAAACATGGGTTTGTGCATCTCTCTTCTGTATAATTTTGTCTTCCACATACACATATCGCCCATATATCAATAATTAAAAGTAATGAAATTTTCCTTGAATGCCTTCTTAACCACTAAGCAATTCTAGAGTCTGCTCGCGTCCTGATAAATAGGCTTGCCATGATTCTTCACAGTAAACATAACTGAACGAATCTCACAACATGGATAGATCTTTTTAACTGGCATCAAAACACTCCTTTCTCTTTTGATATAGCCTACAGAAAATCCTTCCTTGAATAGCAGGAACTCAGTAAGCATTTTCTGCTACTGCATTATAATTGTTCACATAGCAACACACTAACACTCTTGGGAGAATTTTGTTTCTCTTTATCTAAAGAGCTTTCACAGACTTTAACATTAGGTAGATTCTTTTATTTCTTTTCTCTATTTGTAGAGAAATAAATAAAACGGTTATTCAAGATGCACCATATGCCTCTAACCTATCTGCTCTTATCCCTTCAACACATGAGAAAGTTTTAGAAAGTTACCTTTGATATTTTTGTTCCCATTCTCTAAGACCACTTCCTTTTTAAAGTTATTTATGTTTTTCCCCTTTGAAATTACTGAGTTGCAAACAAAGCAAGCTCTTGACTTGGACAGCACAGGCTTAGTAGATCTTAAAGGCTTTTGAGCCCAATGCGAACATTTGAAATTCTTTTTTTTCTGGGGGTATCTTTCATTCTGCCATCTACCAATGGTATCCTTGTTTGCCTTGATCTGGTGAGACAGCACCACTGTGTCTGCAGTGTTACAGACACTGGCCTCACTCTTGCAAGTCAAGCAAGCAGGCTGAGCTGAGAAACCTCCCCCGAGTACACTGTAACTTTTGTGGAGTTAACGTAAATTTTAAGTTCTTTCTCTATAGCATATAATAACGCTTGAAGTTTTGAACGACGGGGGAACATATGCTAGGAAATCACCTGCAAAAAAGACTTAATAAACAAGTGGAGAATTTTGATGCACCATGCAAGAACGGCAAACTGAAGCATGAATTTCAACTATACTTTCATGCTTCAAACTCTTATTCATAGTTAGGTATTTCTACATGTTCATTCATTTGTATTAAAACTTATTTAACCAAAATACATTAGAAAAAAAAAATCCCTGTCTTCAAGGTGGAACCTTGTCACTGGAGAATTACAATCACTCCAGGAAAGACCACTCCAGTGAGTCTTGGCCAATCCAGGAAATCAAAGAATACAAATCAAAGATACAAGAGTTGTGATTTTATACATTTCAAACTGAAAAACATTTAAAAAAACCCCACCAAACAAACAAACAAAAAAACCAACACCCAAACTACACGACTGCAATGAGTTTTATATGGATAATTATTATTCCTCTTCTGGAAATTTTTCACAGAGCAAAATCCAAAGGAGTACAAAAAAATACATTTTTGTTTTGAAAGGCTTTAAAAATAAAAAGCAGCTTTGGAAAGTTTCTTGCTTGTTTCTTTTTGGTGTTTGTTTTTGTATTGTTGTTTGGGGGTTTTTTGTTTGTTTTTAACTCCCTGAAGAGCTTAGTAAAAAAAGACTGTTTTTTAAAGTAGTCTGAAATTATAATTGTTCCTAGGGATAGCCAAGCAAACAGGAAAGAAAATCAATCATAATATCAATTTTGTACACACTTAAGACCTCAAAAAGCTTTGCTAATGACATCAGGAAAGGCACAAGCCTGGGCTTCATGTGTCGTATCTGTTGTTAAACCTGTGCACACTATTAACAACACAAAAGAACGCACAACACAAGATCAGGCATAACTGAGTGTTAACTTGTATCTGTATATTATCTTCAGGTGATCTGGGATTCTTTTTCTTATCAAACAAAAACATTACCAAAATCTCAAAACCACTGGTTGCCTCTCTGCCTGTCCTGTCCATAATAGTTCAGAAGTCTCCACGAGACTTGCCTGCTGTGGCCAATGAATGCCATCAGTGCTATTTTAATAATTCCAAAATAGGATATTTGCCAAGCTTCTTTTCACATTTTCATATCATCATTTTATGAAAATATAATTGCAGCATGAATATGAAGGACTGGCAAGTTTACAAAGTATCTAGTTTTTAACATGGAATAGGACTAGCATAAGTTTTTCCATTTACTTTCCATTTTTCCATTTCAAAGTATCTCATTTTTAACATGGAATAGGACTAGTGTAAGTTTTTTTTCATTTACTTTCTCCTTTTGAGTATTCAATGAGCTTTAAAGATCAACTCAGCAATTATCCCATTGATTGGTGCAGCCTCACTTCCACATTGATAAGCTTCTGCTGCAGCTCCCAAGAAACGGATCCTCTACACAGTCAATGGTTGGCAAATTTCATTTTTCCTTTTGGAAGGTTTTTGATGCAAAATGTACACCTACACATGAATATGCACTTGTAGTCATGTATGATTTTAACCAGTTATTTCATATTATTAGCACTGGCTTATGAAGACATATATAGCCCACCCTTAAATTTCACCTTCCACACTACTTAACAGTGTAGGTAATATGTTAAACTCTGGATCCCTTGATGTCACTGGCAAAGCTTCAATGGCCTTCATTGTGTGCAGAACTGAAACCCATACAGATTTTCATGCTATTTAATTTTGACTGCTTTCTCAGAAGATGCAGTCATCGCTGTAAACCAGTTAATGGGAAAGCTGGAAGAAATAACTCTCAACGTACACTTCTTGAAACGCGCTCAGTACACTTCCCATCAACTGTTTCAAAGATTAAACATGTGCTACCCAATTTGCCAATACAAACACAATGAGAAATTAGGCTGTGTTAATTTCAGTGTATTTTTAAACAGAGAGCAATGCAAGAGCAACCAAGTGGAAAGTAACAGAAAAGCAGTGTAGCTGCATTGAAAACAACCTAGCCGTCACCTAAAGCAATCAGAGGGAAGAGTTTGATCCATACTCCTGTTGACTCTGCACTTGAACATCTCAATAAACAAGTCAGAAATTTTCTGTAAAACTATTAATGGTGAAATTATCGCAATATTCTCTTTGCTAACTTCCACTCCTATACACTAGGTAAGACCCTGTGCACTTGCTGTCTCCTGTACTTCCATGCTCTTATGCTTAGAGGTTTCTATCCAGACACTAAATGCAATGACACATCCCAGTTTACTACAGACTGCAGCAGTCATCTCAGCATGAGCTGACCCACTGATGTCATTATTTACCTATTCCTTTTGTGTATCGAAACGTAAATGTTATTTCCATCTCCAGTCAAAGCTTTGAAATGGGACACTTTATGAGAGCGCCATAAATGGCAAAGGAGGATTCCTGCCTGTGGTTTCTCCCTGGCATTTTTAATGTACATTTCCCTTTACAGCCACAGATGCTTCAACTTTCCTGAGATTCTGCTGGAGATCCTCCTACAGAAAGGAGAAGTTCTGCTCTAAACCACAGTGTTATGAAGAGATTGCTGACTAATGTACCATATCCCTGTACAGCTACAGCTTCCTTCCACATAGTACAATCTTGATGCACCCTATAATGTAGCTTTAAGGCTGTAGAAAACTCAAAGGCTACAGAATCTGTAGCAAAACCATATTTTCTTCAGTCTCTTCTGCTTCCTCTCCTCTCTTTCACCTCTGCTGTATTTTGAAAGGCTGCTTTTAAAAGACAACTGCAGAGATAGGAGAAAAAAAAAAGAATAGTGAAAAGAAAGGCAGAGGAAGAAAAGAAAGAGAAAAATGTTTTAAATGAATCCTTGTATCAAAAAAACACCTGCCATTCACAGCTTTCCAGGGTGCAATGAGTTTAAATTACAACTGGGAGTTCATAAAGGTTTCAACCTACATTTTGTACACCAGCAAGAGGGTAAGGTGTATCTAACTCAACATCCGTACAATTCATTTTAATAAAAATAATCTGGGAAGTGCTCCCAGATGACAGGCATCAGCAATAAGCAAATTGTTAGTTGTTTGACTTTGGATGATGTCACCTGTGCTTTGCAAAATACAGCTCTCTTCCTAACTCTGGTTAGCAACGTGATGCTCACGGTTGTGCTTCATGCCAATCTATTTTAGGATGAAAAAAAAAAACCAAATATGAGATCTGTGATGCATATTTAAAACAACTTAAAGTAAATTTTGCTAACAAGTGCATAAGGAACTCATAGAGACACCATGCTCAGTGCTAACCGGTCCTTACACAGAAGATGAGTAAGAGCACAAGACAACACCACTAGTCATTAGAGAAGACACTATAGAACCCTTAAGCAGGGCCTCAAATAGAAGACTCCACCTCCTCTGACCATGTCAAATCTTTTTCTGGTTGAGATTATCCTAATCCATTTCAGTTCCCAGGAAAGAGACAACTAAAAATGGATCGGTCTGCACTGACCAGAATGTCCAGTTTCTGCAGTGTTTGGACAACACAGACGTGAAAGGATTCCTTCAAGCTCTGGAAGCACTATTACTCCAGGATCCCAGAGGGGGAGCTGAGGTTCAGGCAGTACAAATACCCTTCTCAACGTTGCAGAGAAAGTCAGAGGTGTAGATGGGCACTAAATCTTTGTCCAATCTTAGAGTAATAACTGAGCACTACAGCATGTAGTGATTTCAACTGGGATTACAGAAGTAGCACTGGAATGCTATCTGAAGGTGCAACTTACACGAAACAAAGCTTAAAAGGCATAAATCTAATAGTATCTCTGTCTACATTTAAGTAAAACATTTTAGAGGCTTTTAATTGAGTCTTTGTACAGGAGACACTTCACCTTCTGATGATTCAGCTGTTTCTAACTACAGGTTTCTAAAATTGCCCCCATCATATGGAATTATATTAAAGTAATCCACTTAATACAGAAAACGAGTTGTTAAAATAGATCTATTGGCTCTGCAGAGCTATTGCAACGGTATCATGAGAAGAACTTGTTGTCAGCCATTTATGGCTGGACATTTCCATATCATTAAGTTTTCAGGGCTATCAGTAAAACAGATCACAAAATACGGGATATATGATAAATTTGTCTACGTTCATTCCACTTCACATGAACAATAAATCTAAAGAATTGTATTTGGCACCACAGACAAGAAAGTCTTGTTACAACTATCCCAATTTCTGACAGTCCAGGTCACTAGACTTTGCAACTCGGTATATTGTTATGCAGCAAATCGCTATTACAGATGTTACTGTTTCTCAACTCTATCATCTCTCCTCACACTGAAATAATCTGGGAATAGTTTTATCAGCTGCAGTAGGGTCATTTAAGTGCTATGGAAACGCAGCAACAATGGAAGTGGCATTCTGTCACTGGAAATGAATGGATGGAGTAAAAAGATTCCCAGCTAGTATGTCAAATTTCAGTATCTGGAGAACTGAAATAACACAAGTACTGCAAAAGGATGAAGTAGCATCTGGCCAAAATTGGCATCTTCAGAAATTAAGCTTTTAAGTACAAATAATTTTCCAGAAGCTGTAACTTCTGATGATAAAACTGGAACCAAACAATTATGGCTACACTTATGTTGCTAAAGGAACCCAGGAGACCCCTCACACCAAGCAGTGTAGGTGGCTTACACCCTTGCTCATCAGGGCTAGTCCCTTATCTCATCCCCATAGCCGGACAAGGCTACAACGGGCCCCACAGGGTGCCTTTAAGAAGTCATTACTTAGGGGTTTATCTACTTCAAAGCGTCTACGAACATGCGAGGGCTGTGTCACAGCCTCTCAGGTTGATTTTAATAGCAAAATGCTGTAAAACGCTGTGGCATACCCTGGGTGTGTTGTGAGACTAGGCAGATGTATGTGATGCTGTGAGACATGACGAGGTAACACTGGAAGACTGCTCAGGGATAACAGCAGCAAGCAGCCCTGCAGTGGTCCTGTCCATATTACCACGAGGTGGGTCTCGGTGTGAATTGATCCCCAAAACAGCACTCAAGCTTTGTCTCAGAGAGAACTAGATGGCCAGGTTTCAAAAAAAAAATAAAAATCCCAGGAGCAAACTGACTTGCAAACAAGGAACTAGGGGCTGGGAGTGGGCTGGGGAGATAATTTATTTGGCTTTCTTCATGTGCCCTATATTTATTCTGACAGAGTTAAAACAGAACGAAGCTGTAAAAGCATTAAACATCTAATATAATTATTCTAAAGTTATTTAAAGTAGCTAGGGCATCCATAGCTATGTATTTCTTGGGTCTTGCATTTAAAGTGGAATTATCCAAAGAATTTATTTTGGCACCGAAGTCAGAGTTCCAGAATAAAAGCTTAAAGCCTAAAGATTTGTGAAATAGATTCCAAGTCCTTGTTTTATTTTAATATTGTACTACATAGTACACCATCAATATCTAATGAATATCACATCAGTCTCTGTGGATAAGTGTTACGTAGCTGCAAAACACCATTAGGAATGCTTTCAATCAGTAACTTCAGAGCATCAGGAACTCAAGAAGGTAAAAATGCTTCCATTCCTATGCTTTCATAGTGCTTATTATCAAGATTAACTTCAGATTCAGTTTTGTTTTAAGTCTGTCCAGGAGAACAAAGCCTCCAGCTAGTTTTCCCTCCAACCTCTTTTCCTGTGATGCTCAGCTCACAGACAGACCTCTACACGAACTCAAACTCAGACAGGAATATTATCTGACTATTATTTGGTCACTCTTTAACCATCCATCTCTGTCTGGGGAAAAAAACCTCTTACAAACAATTAAGTATCATGGTAATAACTAGCAAAGAAAAATACAGTCAACAAGCGTCTGAGGAATGTCAGCACTGTCACATAAGCTCCTTTGGAAGAGAACTCCCACTCCAGAATGGTATTAAGGAAAGCAGATGAAGACTCACAGTTATAAATAGATCAAAGATAAGGTTTATCTTGGTCTCTACAAACTGTCTTTCTTATCAAATAATTTGCTACAAAATATGTTTTCAGGGGTATACAGTAAAACTAAAGGACATAATTATTCTTGAAAGCACAGTCTCTGAAGTAACCTAGAGGGGCCCTGTTTGGTTAGGCCTTATTTTGTTCATTTAACTCTACAACTTACTTTTCCTTGATGTACAATATGATAAGCAATACGATATCATGCTTGTCCAAGCTGGTGGAGCTACGGCTCTCAGGCGGCTTCTACTGAGAAGCTGTATATACAGTAAAAGTAGAGTGAAAAGGCTTATTTTTTTCAAAGAAAACCATGGTTGCCTTCACATACACACCTGAAGAAACGTGCAAGAGTGCACGTTTGTGCAGTGAATACTTTAAACGTGCACTGAAGGAGTATAAAAGAAACTCATGAAATTCGACATGCCACTTCCCAAAGCCCCACTTCATCTCTGTACACACTGTGACTTTTCGGGATATTTTTAGACCATGAGACAGCTTTTCAACGACCGCTTAACTCTTGTAACTCGTCTTACAAGCATAAATCAAACCCATTTGGCCCACTCTTTCCGTAACAGAACTGCACCTTTAAATACCACTAATGCCAGATGGTCTCAGCATATAAATCAGCATGAGACAACATATTAATGCTACTCAAACAAGCAACTTGTGCTTGCAGCAGACCAATGAAATCAGTCTCAGGCTGCTAATCCTCTCTGTCTCCATGGCAACATCTATTTCAGACAATTCTTCAATTTTCAAGTCAGATGAGCTTGTTGGCCCTTAAACTTCTCTATTCAGGGGGGTCTTCTGTTGTCAGGTACTTTTTCACTTTGTACTGGCTACTGTTATAACATAGAATTTATTTTTATCAGCTGCTCCACAGAGTATCAAGGAACAGATGCTCTTCTGTTTATTTATAGACTTTTACACTAAAGAGCTGTACTATAAGATTTCCACTAAAGATTTGTACTACTTATTTCCACTACGGATTTGTTCCCTGAAATGTAACACATGGAAACCTTGCAAATATAGACATCTGTTGTGAGTCTACCTACCAGCACTGAAAGAAAGGTAAGAATTGATACCTTCTTCATACTCCTCTGCTATCAGCACAGATTTTCAAATACTAAATAAAAAAAATTAAAAATAATAATTAAAAAAAAGCATAACTGCAGCAGGTAAACAAGGAGAGAAACTCTTGACTCCTCCTCTCCATATGTCCATTAGCATAGCTGAGTCAGCACAAATACTGGGGCCATTCACTGCTAGGAAAAATCTGATGGGAAGCAAGTAGGAACCACATCTTAAAAGTAGATTAAATGATGAACCACGTGCTACCTAGCAAGTACCTATATACTGGGTACATAGCATAGCCACACGCTAACCTGCAGCATAGAAGATGAGTACCTAGGCACGTAGATGACAACCTCAGGCACTGGAAGAAGATGTTTGTATTGGAAAAGATTAAAAATACATGCCAGAGCCAGGAAAGAAGCCAGATGTCCTTTATCACAAAATCACTTTTCCTCTCTGTGAAACAACCTTGTAGAAAGAAAATTTTTAAATACGTGATAGCCCAGCTCCCAGTCCCACAGCTTTTTCTTTGCTCCATCCCACTGTGCACTGATGTCACCAAAAAGACAATGTTTCATTCAGAAAGGCATAAGCTTTGATCACCCATTCCTGAAGTGCAGCTTATTACAGCATCAAAGTCACATGTACAGCTATCACTGACTTCAGTTTGATTTGTGGAAGCCCAGCAGCTGGATAGGAGGAGAAATTAAATCTCTGTCTAGTCTATATCAGGAGAAGATCTTACATGGAGAGTCATCTTACCATAGTCATAAAGCTTCCTTGGAAGTAATGATTTTTTACATATGTAAAAAGTGTACATTTAGATCTCAAACTCACTCCAATTTTGGTGATAGATCTGGAACTGTGCTTTTACACAACAAGCCAAAGAGCAGAGCCAGCCAAAATGACAAAACATTCAATTTAGCAAAGGAGAAAAGGTTAATTTTGCATAATGTGTAAGGAATACACCATTCATAACACTGAAGGACAGCGATGTGTAACTGGAGGACAAATGATGGATAGATGTCTATTGGGAAAAAAAAATAAAATCGGTAATATTTCAAAATAGACTATCGTAAGCTACCATTACAACTGTTCCATTCTGT
>WUAM01000407.1:727276-765825 GCA_024336885.1 Actenoides hombroni | reverse complement strand
GGGTGACCTCATGAATGTTTAAAAATACGTAAAGGGGGAGGTTCAGGAGGATGGAGCCAGGCTCTTCTCAGTGACACCCAATGGTAGGACAATGGGCAGTGGGTGCAAGCTGGAACATAGGAGGTTCCATATAAACATAAGGAGAAACTTTTTCATGGTGAGGGTGACAGAACACTAGAAAAGGTTGTCCAGGGAGGTTGTGGAGTCTCCTTCTCTGGAGATATTCAAAACCCACATGGATGCAATCCTGTGTGACCTAATGTAGGTGATCCTGTTCTGGCAGGGGGTTTGGACTAGATGGTTTTTCGAGGTCCCTTCCAACCCCTAACATTCTGTGACCTTTATTTTTGAGGGACACAGATATAAAAGGACATTCAAGTGACATGTCTTGAGGCTAGAAATCTCAGGGAAAAAAACATGCAGTAATTCACACACATTACGTAGCTATCAGTAGTGTGATGGTGCAGGAAACACGACTACAGAAAAAGTTTTGAAGTGTCTTACTATGCTTTCACTTTCTTTGTATCTTTCAACTATTTCTGGTTTTGCCATTTCTTGTATCAAAGTACTGCATGGTTTCTCTTTTGCCTGAAGAGCTAATATAACAAAGGTCTGGGTCGTACTTTGTAGATACCGAAAAAAATCTACCAGATCATTAGACTGGTGCAGTAGCAAGGATGTCTTTGCCAAGAAAACAGCTCATTAAACCTTGGCTAGTCAGATATTCCACCGGATCAAACAATTGTTTCTGCTCAGCTTTAAGGCATATCCATTGGCTGTTCTCACCATGGGCAGGCTCTGCAACCAGAGCAGTATCTTTCTGTGGTCATAAATCAGGGAGGTCATGAACAGCTCCACACAAAGAATGAGGCAGGTCATGAACAGCTCCACACAAAGAATGACTCTCTCAGCTTGCTCCATGGGACTTAATTTGTGAGTAAACAAGGTTGTCAGATTTTGCTCATAATTCAATATGAGCAACTACCAGGAAGCAGATACTAGCTTATGCAGTTATAAATGTCACACTTTGGAGAAAGAATTAATAAAAACCAAATATTTACTGCCTTCAAACTGCCAACCATAGATTTATGATTCAAGATTCTGTCTTACCCGGCTATCACAGCTACAAAGACACACTTTTAACACATGCCTTTGTATTGACCTACACCTCACAGCCCTCTTACAATCACCCTGCTCCCTGCTGCTTTCCCAGGAAGACGTGGCTGCTGATGATTCAGCTGGCACAACAGTAACACACTGCAAGAAACCTTCAGTCCAAAGGGAATGGCACTATGGACCGAGACACACTTTTAGCATAACGTCCTCATCCCCAACAGTGCACCTGCAAGGAGTAAGCAAGGTGACAATTCCAGTGCAACAGGGCAGCTATCACAGCACATGCAGTCGTTTCTTCAGAATACGGCAGAACTCTGATTCCAAAATCCCAAATCCCAACAAGTCAAGCTGTTTTTTTCAACACTGTTGTTCTACAGAGCTCCTAACCCACTCCTGTCACAGCACCAGCTTTCAACCTTAAACCTGAGATAACACGTGCAGATCTATCGCAGCCAAAAGAGCTCAGCTTCACGTCACATAGCAAATCAAACCTGGCCAATTCTGCTACCATTTTACCAGAATTATTTTTTTTTTTTCAACCTTTTAACTACAAAGACCCTTGGTGTCTTCATTTAGCCTCAGCATAAGAAAAAGTAAGCTTCAAATGTAACATTCTGATCCCATTGGATTCACTGAACCCTGGCTTGTGATGTACAACTTATGCCAAAATGCAATGTATGAAGTATACACCTGTCCTAGCCTGAGCTAGAACAGAACTAATTCTGTTCAGTGATTTTACTTTTCAGCTAAGTTTCCTCTAACTAGCTGCACTTTCTGAAGTTAACAGCGCTTTTTTGCAGAGAGTGTCTGTTTATAGCAGTGATAACAAGTGATGCTTACAGTTACTACTAGGGATTGGTGTGCAGAAAGGCTTTTGCTCCTGTGCAGACCAAGGTCACTGCTAAATCTTGTGTACCACTTTGGGGGTGCAGAAAGTAAAAGGCCACACCTGCAGGGAGAAACGGACAGAACAGGTGACCCCAAACTCACCAACAAGGTATTCCATCCCAGATACATGATATTCAGTATAGAGCTGAGGGATCACAAGGGTCAAGATCTCTTCTTCAATGGCCAGCATCTGAGGACGACTCTGTTTGTCCTTCCTCTTCCAACCTGTGTGTTCCTGAATCCAGTTCCCATCTGCTGCTGAGTCCTGTCTGGGACTTCCCCAGCATCTGCTCCACAGCATCAGTGGTGATGGTGGCGTAACTGCCATCAGGGGGGTTTGGTTTGATATTGGTTTTGTATCTATATTTTATTGCTATTATTTTCATTAAAGCTATTTTAGTTTTATTTTGCAAACCATAAGTCTCTCTCCCTTATTCCTTAGTGTTAATGGAGAGCATCTGTCATTTGCCTAGTGGCCAGCCAAGCCAACCCTTGACAACACCCTTTACTCCACTGCTCCTAACTCTACCCATCGTTTTAATTAACTGACCCAGAAGCCTTGAAGTACACACTGCAGTTTTAACTCTTCCTTGATTCCACAAAATTTTAACAGAATGCAACTATACACCTTCTTTCCAGTTTAGTTCCCAACTTAGTGGCAAAAAAAAATAATAAATAAAGTCTACGGTAGCAAATGCATGAAACTTTTGTTTATAAAGAAAATGTAGACTGAAAAAAGATGTGATGTGACTTTGTTTAGGAGGAACATGAATTAAAAAAAAAAAAAGGGGGTATGAAGACTTAATAGTAGAAAAATACAACAAGGAATAACAATAAGGAATAACAACAAACTTTAGAGGATGACACACAATGGCTGGGATTCATCAGGTCTTAACGATACATTCCTAAGTTAGAAGCCTGCCCAGTGTAGGCTCCTCTTATAGTCAGTAGAAAACATAAATGTTTTCAGAAGGCACGATGCCCCACCAAGAGATCTATCTGCTAACCAGCAAAGGGAGATCATAGCATGAGTATGATGCACAGTGTGTAGCCTTCTCAATCACATACCACCTTTGAAAACAAAAATTAGGTGGAACGAATGCATAAGTAATTCTAAATTAGCTTTAAGATTAAATTATTGTCTGAGCCTAGTAGCAACTCCATTGTTATAACCAAAAATTGGTGTTTATTCTGAAACAGGAAGACTTGTCATGCACTTTTCACCCTCTGTGTCACTTAAAGGTTTGAGATATTGATCACTAAAATATAGAAAAATAAACAGTTTCTCCTGAATAAAGTACATTAAGAATATAATAACAAGGTCACTTTTTGACAAATCATGCATTTACAATTTACTGCCTTTAACAAAACATCTCACAAAACCTTAGGAAATCCCTGTGCTTTATGACTTCTTACTACTTCTCTGCAGTTTGCATTAATGTCACCATAATAAAACAGCCCTTTAATCCCAATACAACAACAAAATAGGCTCACCTCCTATTTTCTCTGGAAACTGTTAAGGCATTCTGCACATTTGGAAGGTGATGACAACTCTTCTCTTTGAAATAACTTAGAGTAATTAGCTCTTTCGAAAGAAGATGGATTGTCAAAACCATCCTGGATCAGACCAACAAACTGTGAATACTTTGCATATTCAGACTAATTTTAAGCCTGAAAAAAACCAAAACCAAAACAAAACAACTGCCTTCTGTGAAGTCATGTTTATTCTTAATGATTACAGCCTTTTTACTATACCTTGTATGCTCTTTGTGTTATTCCAGTAAATAAAAGAGAAGCTCCTGAGATGCAGTAGCCGGGATCTATAGCGTTTTCACAGGTAGCACACCATCTCTCTTAACCCTTTTGCAAATGATCTGACAAAAAGGGAAGACTTTAAATACCTCAGCCAGGGAAGCAATTTGGAGTAAGGCTACTGTAGCTCTGGGAAACACTGAAGAGACTGCCTCACACAGCTGCCTAACTACACCTACCGTGTATTTCCACTGACTTCAATGGGAATGTAAAGGGCATTAACAACTATCTGCAAATGGGATCTATAAACGTGCCTACCTCTCATTGATTTTCATCATAGCATTGTAAGCAGGTTTTTCTCTTAGTATTCTACACCTCTATTTTTAGCTGAACTTTAAACTGAGATAGGAAGATAGGACGAATTAAGAAATAAAGAAAATATTTAATATTATTAAAGAAGAAAAATCTGTTTTCAAAAAGCTGCATGTTACAAAGTAAATATTAAAAAAAAAAAAAAAAATTAAGTTATTCGAGGCTCTTGAAAATAAACCAGATGATTTTCAAAAACTTGCTCAGCTCATACAGACAGCCATCTTATAGCCAGCAAATGCTCCCAGCCTCCCAAGACCTGAGCAACCTCCACAGTATGTGAATGACACTGGACACTCAACTCTGAATGCAGGCAACATGCAAATTATGCTGCCAGAGACCACCCCAGGCAAAATCCTGGCTGAGAGACTCCAGGGGGACTATCCTAAGTGGCGTTATGGCCCAGAAGGGATTTCAGAGGAAAGTTAATTACAACCTCTCAGTCTTCTGCAGAATGAGCGAGGTACAACCAGCACCAGATCTGCACTCCCCGAAGGCGAGTTGGTAGAATAACCCCGGCGGTGCCTTGATGAGAAAGACAGAACATCCTCACAGGCTTTGAAAGAAAATCTATTTCCTGATACACAAAGGAAAGAAAAAACCCAAATGCAGAAGGCATTTTATTTTATACATCCCTACATATACATCAGCAACTGGCACACTCGTGCTCTTGGTTTGGCTCTGCGGGTGCTCTTGTTACTCTGATGCCCAAAGAGCAGTTTGCCTTTAAAGAGGATTGCAAATGTGAACTGTGAGAGGAGGAGAGAAGCTGAACTACAGCTGACAGAAAAAAAAAGTGACGGCACAACACGGTCAGCACAGCACCTCCTATACTCCTGATACAAAGCGTTTGGCTTACATCCAACTCTTTACAGCCCCTACCTTTATGAAATGTAGCTGGATAAATATGAGGACAGCACACTCCCACCTACCAGTGACCAGACCCGTATCCTTCAACGCCTCCCCTCACAAAGGGGATGCTAAATGAGTGGCCATTGAAAAAAAAAAAAAAAAAGTCATTTGCTTAAATCTCAAGCATGCAAATATCAGGTTTGCTCTCTTAACATCTAGATTTACTAACAAGCTGTTGCCACGTGCAATTTGTATTAACGCTCTGCAAAATCAGGACATTTTAATATGGCCCCATCACAAATTATTAATACCAAAAGAAAACCTTGTAAATTACGTGCTGCTTTGAAAGAATGTGAAATATTCTGTTTCCAAAATTACATTATATTTTCAGGATTTGTTTCCTTTCCTGTAGCATGAAGAATTTAATGAAAATGTCACAAATCTGCAGATCATTTTATTGCCACAAAATCTGTGTTTTCATCCATCCTCTCTCCACTCCATTTGATGCAAAACTAATTTTCAGAACATGCATCCATGACACACATAACCAGTGAATTAATAAGTCTTACTTTAAGGATTTCTTCACAAAACTAAACACTGAAAGATAAACAGCATAAAAATCTTAGTAGCTTAAATATATATATATTAAAAAAAAAAAGTAGTAGTTGAGAGAGCTTTTTATCTGCATTTTTTTCATGTCAACAGAACAAAAAATAATCTAAGAATCTTTAAAGTGTCAGAATGTTTCATTTGCACGTTCAAAATGAAGTGGTAATGGAGGGGACTGAACCTGCACCACCAAATTCAAGGGTACAAATGAGTAAGAAGTGGCCGCATGCCTAAACAAGTGGCTTAACGTTTAATGGTGGAGTAACTGCTTTTGGCATTAATTAGTTCTAAATATATTTCATTACTATAAAAGAATCCAAGCTTGTGCTCAAAATTAGTTATGGTAATAGAAAAAGCCTTGAGATCAGCATCCATTGGGTACTTGTTCAACAGAATGTCAGATACCCAAAGCCTATTTTCTCTCTCAGAAGTACTCAGTATTCTGCACCTGAACTAAGGCAAAATATTGTTTAGTTTGTCTCAGAAATAATCTGCGCTTTACTATGAACTGCCCTTTGTGTTCCCTCGATGCATCATCAATTTCCTATGAGCTCTTTCTCCTTGCTTTATCTCACCTTGCTGTCCACCATCTTCCGCCAACTTCACCAATTTTTGGCAAGCAGAGGGAAAAAAATTGTGTTTTCTCACAAAGCTACTCCAAAACATTTTGATCACTTCCAGTCTAGGTTCCACACCTAACCACTGGTCCAGTCTCACTGAAGTCTTCCTCTGCTTTAACCATCTAGTCCCCACTGACTCAAAGTGCAGTTATCTGCATAGAACAGCTGCCTCGCTATAAAACTGTTCATTAAAGTTCAAATATCTTCCATTCCAGGTTTGGCTTCTCCTTATTCAGTGGCTTCTTTTCCATCAGCAACTGCAGGCTTTTATCTCCCATAGAGGTGAAGTATCAGTCTACAGAAACTGCTGCCATAAAAAAACCCACCCCAAAATTGCAAAATATTAGATCAAGATTTGTTTTGCATGAATTACAAGGGAAGCATAGGTAGTGTGCTGTTCAAGTTTGCAGAGAAGGCAGCATATTCTCCAAGCATTTAATGTAGGATCAGAAACATGAGGCAGTCTCACGCTTCTGGCATTTAGCAGATCCCTGGGAACTGCTCAGCGAAGGCTCAGTTTCCATCTTCCAAGTGACTAATCCAGCTTTCCAAGATATGCCAAGGAACTTTGGATGCTTATGCCAGAAATAAGACTCTCTCTTACAGCGTCATTCTGGTTTCCAGTGCAGAACCAAGACTTTAAAAAAAAAATCCTCATAATGTATATTTACCCTAGCAAAAGATGAGGCCTGAACGATTAATTCCAGTTGCTTTGTTCACTAAGGATTTGTTGCAGTTGCTTGGGAAGTCTAAAGCCCATTTCTAAAATTTTCCTATTTCTCTCATGCATTTTTTTTCCCAAATATTGCACACAGATTACAACTTAATTTTCAAAAATAGCCGATATTCTAAAAGAAAAGTTGGTTTGTATGCTTGCACCTGGTCAGATGCATTCACACAACGCTGCACGGCCACGCAATACGCGTGATTATGCAATGTATGTGCAGCATTTGGTTTGCTCAGTACAAACACTCTTTACTCAGTACAAAGAGCCATTATTGATGGTCTGCTGACACTTTCCTGATTTATTTTGTCATCAACTTGCTAAGTGAATGGAAACATTTTTTGTTGTTTTCACAGCAGCTCACCAGATAATTCAGGTATCATCCCTGCGTGCTCACCCAGCTTCTAGAAGCTCTCTACAGACTGTAAACCTATAGGCCACAGCATATATTTAAAAATAAATCCTATGACACTCAGGATATCTTGTAGGAACAGATTAGGTTCAGGAATAGCAACTTTTTAGTCTGTCGTGAAAAAAAAAACAAACCCAAACAACAAAACTATGTATACACGTGTCTGTGAATGTCTCTATCTTTTTTAATACTAGAGGATGCTAAATCAGGTGCTGATCCTGCAAGCGTGGATGCTCGGAGTGAATGAGGATCTCCCCTCAGGTCCAAGCTGCAGAGTCAGCTTCAGATTTCCTGCCAACACACTGGCACAAGGCTCCACTTCTTTTACTGCACAGCTTAAAAAAAGAAAGCACACATAGAAAAATAACAGTGCTACCTTTTACTACACAGAAAAAAGAAGGGGATGTTATTAAGAAGGAAAACACGTCTAATGTAAACATTATCATAGTATGTAGGTGCTTCAGCTCTGTAACAAAGAAGCTGGGATGTTATTAATGCCTTTACAATTATTTCAAAGGAGAACAACCATAACTAGGCATGGAACCTGGCTCATCACCCTTCCTAAAAAGATCTTGAGCTTCTCTTGTGTGTCACTGCAGACAGTGAAAGCTGCAGTAGCTCTCCACTTTGTGATAAATGGCCAGTACCTCGCAGAATGGAAATGAGGATTGAAATAAAACAATGAATTTGCTCCATTTTAAACTGGTTAATCCTCTGCTAAAACCAGCATTTTCAGCATCCACCACTAAAGACTGCCAGGGCTCATCACATTTCCTGACATGTGATTTGGACATTACAAACAACATGTGGCATTCTCCTCTACAGGGTTCCCTTTGTGAGGGACCGAGCACGTTCTAGGAAATGCTTGACATTTGCTGTATGTGGATGCAATCCATAGGTATCTTCTTTTCTGCAGTTTGTTAAGGCTCATTGATACACAGTTGGGTTCTCTTTTACGTGGGCACAATGACAAAGTGCTTTCCCACATCGCTGATACCATCAGGAGAACCACGTCTCCAGGAAGAGCAATGGCCCCATCTGCGACTGCACATAGTGCTCTTTTCACCCCTGTTTTCAGCTGGCTTGACAAAAGTGACAAATAAATGAGCTGTAGTGACTGTCCCCTGGCAGTATCGCAAAGTCACAACGATAATTCTAGCGTGCAAACTACATAGTGGCAATAGGGTGCTTTCTAGCTTCAGAATCACCCCTCATAGATCACACCCTCAAGATGGCAACACACCACAAACGTCTTTTTTCAAATTCCATTGGAATTCCTACATTTTTCATTTCAAGATAACGCTTTGCTACCCTGCCTTCCTCTTCTGTCTTCCTTATGGTCAACACTTACAATCTCTAAGTCTTATCAATAGCCCTAATGCAGTTGGCAAAAATGTTAAGTTCCACGAGAAGGAAAAGCAAGGTTATATTCAGGTCACGAAGTGGAATATTAAACACTAACTGTAGAGACCAAATCCCCACAGAAGCCACATCCACCTAAAAATCACAGGCTTCCAGACCTCTTCCGCAACCTGCCGAGGGGATTGTGAAGACAGCTTACGTACGGTTGGGCCTCAGGTGTTTTCACGAGGAAGCCTTTACACGCAGAGACACGAGCGATACTATCAATTCTGGAACCGGAGACAATGAAAAAGGCGCACTTGTAGGCATCAACCAAACACACGCGGCATCAGCCGCATCCCTCAGTCCCCAGGTACCTACAACCAGGTATCCCGAGGGCTCTGTGAAAACGGCCGTAGCGCGCGGCGGTAACGCGGTTTCCGTAGGCAGCCGGGCCGTGTTCCACAGCGCACACGAGCACATTCACACCGAACGCTTTTTTTTCCCCGGCAGCTCGGTCCGTGCCAGGGAAGGGGTTGGCCAACGCCTTCCCTTCCCGCACATCTGCACCAGGTGCCCGCCCGCAGAGCGGACGGGAGCGCGCTCGCTCGCTCGCTCGCTCCCCACTGCTGCTGCATCTTCTGGTATCTTACGTGGAATTAAGCGCGTTTCTCTCACAAACAGGGCGCTAAATCCAACGACAGGGATATCAAGGCGCCTTTTGACCAGGGTGCAGGCGATCGCTGACAGCCGGTGCCACTACGGCAGCGACTGTTTTAGGCACAGCGCCTGCCCGTTGCAGCCGGACCCCGGGCCCGAGGCGGCAGCAGCAGCAGCAGCCCCGCTCCGCCGTTAACCGGCGCCAGGTGCGGGCACCGCCGGGACCCGCCCGCCTCCCCCCTTACCGGGCTCATGCTCGCCGGGGTGGTCGGAGACCTCGATGACCAGGAGCTCCCGGCCCTCGGCGCTGCGCCCCACGGTGTAGATCCTGCTGACGGCCGGGCACTGCAGCCAGACGGCCACCAGCGCCTCCCGCAGCTCTGCGTAGCGGTGGTACTCGAAGGAGATGCCCTCCTCGGAGCTCAGCCGCCGGCGCCGGCTGGCACCCCCCGCCGCCGGCTCCGCCGCCCGGCAGGCAGCGAGCAGCCCGCAGAGCGCCAGCAGCACCCGCAGCACCCGCGCCTCCATCCCGCCCGGATACCCGCCGCCTGCGGCCGCACAGCTGCCACCGGACCCGGCGGGGAGGAGGGGTGGAGGGAGCGGGGGCGGGCGGAGGCAGCGGGGAGGGGAGGGGAGGGGAGGGACCAGGCGCTCCGCCCGTCTCCGCGGGCCGCGGCGGGAGGAGTCAGAGCTCCGAAGAGGAGGGCGGCGATGTGAACGCGGCTGAGCCGTACCGGAGCCGCAAGATGCGGGCGAAAGCCACTTAAGCTGTTTTCGTTAACCGAAGTGCAAGAAAACCCCTCGGAAGAATCAGAGAGCGCATTTCTTACGTCGCTGCTTGATTTTATTGGGTGAAATGCTTTTATCCCCCGTGGCACTTATAGAATCGTGGAATCATTGAGGTTGGAAGAGACCTTGGAAATCATCAAGTCCGACCCTTAACCCAGCACTGCCAGGTCACCCCTAAACCATGTCCCTCAGCACCACATCGGCATGGCTTTTAAATACGTCCAGGGATGGTGATGCCATCACTTCCCTGGGCAGCCTGTTCCAATGCATTACAGACCTTTACGTGTGGAAATTTTCCCTAATATCCAATCTAAATCTCCCCTGGCACAACTTGAGGCTGTTTCCTCTTTTCCCTATCACTTGTCACTTGGGAGAAGAGACTGACCCCCACCTTGCTGCAACCTCCTTTCAGGTAGTTGTAGAAAGCAAGAAGGCCTCACCTGAGCCTCCTTTTTTTCCCCAGGCTAAACACCACCAGAGTTCCTTCAGCCACTCCTAAGACCAGTGCTCTAGACCCTTCACCAGCTTCACTACACTTCTTCGGACAAGCTTCAGCAACTCAGTATCCTTCTTGGAGTGAGTGGCCCAAAAACTGAACACAGTATTCAAGGTATGGTCTCCCTATACTCATCACCAGGGAGGCAACTACTTCCCTAGTCCTGCTGGCCACACTGTTTCTTATACAAGCCAGGATGCTGTTGGCCTTCTTGACCACCTGAGCACCCAGCTGTCGATAAATACTCCCAGGTCCTTTTCCACCAGGCAGCTTTGCTGCAGTCCTGCTGAGTTAACCCACTGTCAAAAACCTAAATGAGCAGAGCAAGCGCTCCGTGAAAGATTCAGATAGTTCTAGTGCAGAATAACACAAATGTATTTAATTGAACTCACAGGGAAAACTGTAAACAATCATCTCTAAGGTTGTTTTGCTCATCATCTGTAAGGTAGCTTTGCTGCATCAGAGAAAGCAAAGGATAAAGCAAGGCTGACTTTTTGATACTGAGAAGCACATCCCATTATATTCAACAGGAATGCTTTTGTGAGGAACCATTTCACAAGGTATTAATAAATCACAGTCTCTTCTAGGCTACAGATACTACAGGACTTCTGAAGTCATCTGTTTTTTCAACCTATTTTTACAGACACAGGCGTTTGGACTATGTCAAAGCAGCCTGTAAAGGACAGCTGATGAAAGCTAATTGGCTGAATGCTAAAGATCAGCTTCCACATCAGCTTTTTAATATTATTTTTAAAGCATACAAAGCCTCGTGGGAAAATTTTGAGAGGTTCAGAATTTTGAAAAGTTTGAAAGTCACACATCCAGTTCATTCTTCTACAAATAAAATCTTGTCCCCAATAATTTTAACACATTTTATTCTGATCTTCTCATCTAAAAGGGTGAGCCTGTTTAACATCCCCTTCCATCACTAATTTACACTGAATCAATTTTCAGGAAGATTTGATAGTAAACCTTTGAGATCCTATGGGGATTTTCCTCAATTATGGGTTGTCTAGTTCCATCCAAGAAGATAATGGAAATAATGTCTTCTAGGAGAACATCATTGACACTTGGTGATACGCCAGCTCAGAAACTCATCCAGCATCTGAAACTTAGACATGAAAATGCAAGTAATATATATAAATACTTATATATCTCTTTTTTTTCCTATATTCACCTATATCTGCTATCTCTCTGTGTCCTGACTGCCAGTCCTGACTTATTTGATGCCTTTCTTCATAGCAAGAACAAAAGGTCAGCTCATCCAGTTCTGGACAACTTTCAAAGCCAACTGAGTTCAGAAGCTTCTCTGCTTAGTTTAATCGCAGGGTTATGAGAACGCAAGCATGTGCAAAGACACCTCCAGAGCACTTCTTGGAGCTTTCAACTCTCCATTGTTACCACTACAAAACTCTGAGAGACACTTACCATTTCAGGTCACATTAGCTCTACGCAATGCAAATTTGCTCTAAGCATTTAGCAAGACTTGGATGTACTGAGACTCTCTCATAAGCTATTTTCTCTTACCAAGATCACTGCTCAGATCGAGGTAACAGAAGTGCCATCCCTCTGACTTCTCTTCTTCACAATAGCATGAAACTTTTATTATCAATTTGTTTCTGACTTCACACCACTTCAGCATTATGTGCAAGATGTGCAATGCTCTCAGAGCTCCAAAGCAAACTGCAAATCAAATTAGCTGGCCTAGCATTCAAAAGATCCATATTATCAGTTTTGCTGGCTACACTCAACTCAGGCTAAATAAATATTACTTGTTTTCCTCATCACTTTCCGTTGTGTCTTATATGCAAAGTAAACAAATCTGCTGATTTTACACTTACAGTATCATTTTCTGGGAGAACTTTCTGATCCGAGTAGCAACTCTCACTGGCTTCACTTCAAATTTAGTTGCCCAAAATACAATGCCACTAAAAGATACAAGTAAGCTCGGAAATAACCTATTTATTTTAATCTCTTCAAGCAGTGAACTGTTATTCCGCTGCATAAAATTAGTCTTACACCTAGATCTGAATGGATTTACACTAATTTCCATACTTAATTAACTTAATTAACCAATCCCTCCTCCTATTTTCCATAGGTCAGCAATGACAACTATCATCAGAGGCAAAAGCCAAATTTCCTTGTAATACAGAGAAAGCATTTGAACTTGCCTTTGTCTCAGAGGAATGCTTTAACCCCCAGCCTGTGTACATAACCTGAGTATGGCCTTGTAAGCTAATAAGACTAATTAGAGCAGGGAGCAGAGCTCAAGTGCTCCTCGTCCAGAAAATGCCCTCATCAGCAGATTTCAGATCTGGTTTACCTCTCTCTTATGTCTGTGCATGACACTGAATAGTAGATTATATTTCACCAACAGATGCAGCTATTTCGTAATGGTGAAGAAAATGCCATTGACATTTCCCAAAACACTTATTTATAGACAAATATATATATAAATGTACATATAATATTCTTGTATATTTACACATGACTCCGTTCTTTCAGCCAAAACAATTTGCTGAACATGATTCAAGTTTTCAAATACTTTTGACTTGCCTGAATGTCTCTTTCAGCAAACCACAATTCGCCAGCAAGTATATAAGGAAAACTTAAAAAAAACCCAACAAACCGAACAAAACTAAAAGCCTCACTCACAGAATTCTGCTTACAAGACTTGAGTAACTCTGCACGGGTTTTTGCATCGCAAGACGAGCAGGCTGGGGCAACTATTCTCTTTTACAACCCAACATGAGAACCCTAAAGCTATGTCTATTAGAAATCACAGAAGCACATTAGGAACAACAGAAATCCTAAAAGCCCTTTCAGATAAGAGATCAGATATTTGCATTATTAATAACAGAGTTCTGTTAATAATTACATCGTGGAACTACTCAGTAAACCTCTCCAATTTATATTTGGAAAGAAGTGAGAGGGTGCACTGTGCTGTGTGAGGAAGGCAATGTTTCCTAACATACAAATAAGCAAGTATTATGCTGAACATAATGCCTAAGGGAGAAGCATATTTAGATCAGCAAGACCAAATCACTAGCTGGTCTTTAAGCCCCTCTCTGAGGAGGGCTATCTTTCGCCTGCTAATATCCAGTTATAGCATATTTTCAAGCCTTGGAAAAATTCTGAAAGACTCATTAGGGCATTAACACAGCATAACTACTCCGAAAAAAAAACCAGCTACAGACCATGTATGTCCTAAAAGCCCAGGTAAAAGCTGCTAAGGGTTTCATTCAAGAAATCAATGGTAGCAATAGAATAGCTCCAATCAATTTTAAAAAGAGAACAGTTGATCTCAGCGTTGATGAATTACCAGGCAAATAGGTAGAGATAACTTGTGAGCTCTAAGAAGCTTTTACAAACCATTTCTGAATGCTGATTATATACACATAGTATACCTGGCAGCTCTGGCTACGTGAAGCTTGTCTTCAGGACAGCAGTTTCTATTACCTGTCTCCAAAGTGTCTTGCACAGCACAGTGGCTTGCTCCATTGGATGCTTGCCAGAGCTGAGATATGGAAAGTTGCAGCTTTTCCAGTACCTTGAGAACAGGCTTAACATAAGGCAGGCCAAAGGAAATATAAACAAACAAAAAAAAAGAATGATTTTTTTTCAAAATCCAAATACAGATGAGGCATTTAGGCAGGAGTTTACAGAAAGGGAAACAGGGAAAGAAACCCACTTTCCAGTTAAATGACTCTCCCATGTTACTGAAACTCAACCCTATCACATATTTAAGAGCTCACTGTGCTCTTCCTGGGGTGGGGTGGTGAGCAGCCTATACCTGTAACAATTGTGCACAGAGCCTCTATAGACTGCAACTTAAATTCCGTACAGAATGGTCCTGACGTTTGCACTTGCACACTACACACCTACAGAAATGGCCGTGGCTTATTGCTTATTATTTCAGGGGATTGCTCCTGGGGTGACACTCAATTCCTGGACACTGAACTGCAATGCTGTTTCTGAGGGACAGCATGACCATAGTGAGAAATTACCATGCAGGATCACGGTGAGAGTTCACGAAACTGGCTGACAGGGTGTTTTAAAAAGCATTATCTAACAGGAGCCTTCTTCTCCCAACA
This sequence comes from Actenoides hombroni, assembly GCA_024336885.1. NCBI lineage: Eukaryota > Metazoa > Chordata > Aves > Coraciiformes > Alcedinidae > Actenoides > Actenoides hombroni. The sequence continues at coordinate 751,103 of WUAM01000407.1, read as the reverse complement.
GAAGGGACTGGCATTTCATGTCTGGGGACTAATTTATTCGGTGACTACATAAATGTGCATCAGAACCGACTAATATTTGTGGGTGACAAAGAATGCTGAATAATTAGCATGTAGCAGCTCCGGAATGTGATTTAGCTTACCTGGTAAATCAAGCATATTTAAATATTTCAGAGCAGCAAATTGCAAATTACACTTCAGAGCAAGAAATGTAAACCACACTCGTAACAATCCAGCATTGCTAGAAGTGTCGAGAGATCACAACAGATGGGTAATGTCCGCGTTCCCCAGTGCAGTGCTCCAGAACCACTGATTTTTGTCTTTGAATGTTTAGACAGGACAACGGTTAAGAGGAAGGAGGTGCTTGTATCACCCAAGTGGTATTAGAGAGAATGATCTGGACGCGCAGTTCTAACACCTACAGCTGAAACAGGACATCACAAATTCAGCCACAAGCCACAGAAGCGATTTGATAAATAGAGGAAATGCCTTGCTGAGGAGGAGATGGCACAACCTAGTTAGCCGGTGAAAAATACAACTGAGAAGCAATTTGACTGCTGTGTTTATTATGTTCACAGATAAAAAAATTATAGGAGGAACCAATGGCAAAAAGTTGTCTCCTTCCTGGACCAGTTACAGGTTTCAATGGCTGAGATTTGCCAGCAGGCTGCAGCTTGACAGAGAGAGGCAGCAGTAAGGGATGAAGATTTTGAGGCAATGAACCACACACTGTAGTTAATAATAACAACAACTATCTGTAGGCACAATGTTGGTTTCAATAATATAATTTAAAAAAAAAAAAAGAAAAAGGAATGTTAAAAATCTAGAAACATGTCATACTTTTCTTTAAAATTATCTTAAATCACACAGCAGACTTATTATAAACTCAGTAAGAAAAATAAATGAAGTCATATAATCCACAAATATAATCATGCTATCAATCATTATTAATATTTTCTGTCAAGCTGTGCTGCAGTGTAGTATAAACCTCCTTATTTAGTATTTCACAGCAGCAGGCAAAAGGAGTTGATTATTTTGCAATCTTGATCTTCACAAGCTATTATACTTTATCTGAGTTTCCACGGTTTATTGACACAAAACCTAAGAAATTAATTTGTTCCTTTCATAGGACTTAATTATTTTTACATCCTAAGGGGCAGTACAAGGTGCTGTTTCCCACAGCTTCACTTCAACTAAACTGGACTTTAAAGAAAAGATGGAGTTGTGGGAAATGCTATTTTCCCACTTACTCCCCTAGCCTATAACTTTAAGAGTTAAATCTGTCTCCTTGCTAAAGAGGATAAAGGACAACAGATTGTGTAATGTTTTATGTGTCGTGTGAGGAGGCAAAGATTGTTACCTAGATGTCACACTATTTTTTTTCTATTGCACAAAAACCTCTTAGTTTTCCAAACTACACGTGCTCTATAGTTTCTCACTAAATACAGGAAAAAAAACCCCAAACAAACAAAATTCTAAACAGTGAAGTCTTATTTAATAAAGGCCTAAATGCTCAAAAAATGTACTTGTCTAACACAGCTCTTGATATGCATGAGATACATAGTAATGAGGTAGGACATTCACCAGCCAGCATCATGTTCAGCAGTAAATACAAGCTTGTGCATTTGAAAAGGTGGTGGTAAAATGCAGGTCTATCTGAGTCCTGCAGCAAAACAAGCTTGTGGCTTTCAGAACAAGTTGCTGTGTTGAAAGATCCAGTGGGCATGCATTTTCAGAAAAAAAAAAGAGTTTTATAAAGCACAGCCTGCATAATTCTCTAGGGATTTATAAAACAAAGACGATCAAAAGCAGTGACGTAATCACATTGTAGACTAAGGATGTATATAAAATAAGGCAGAAAACTGAAATGGTTGTCAGAAAAATCACGATTCAAGTCATGAACAAAGAAAAAAAAAACAACAACCACCCAACCCATGCACATTGCCTAAAAAGATGGCATAAGTAATATCTTAAAATTACACTACTTATTCTCGAACCCTCTTGAAGAATGGCACCTACACTGTTACTTTGTAAGTCATTCCATCAAGCTTTTAGCCCTCTCCCCATAGCTGAGGGGACACCAAGCTTTTCCAAATCCCTTTACAAGAACATTCAGTCAGCTCACAGTCGTACAAAATTTTGCAACGATGTGCACATAGGCACAAGCCATCAGGCTGAGAACCAGTGAATAAAATCAGGTACACGGGGAAAGTCTGCAAGCTCCTTGTATTTTTAGGCTAGGCATTTGGTAAAATAAAGCTAAGTATAGCTGCAGCTGCAGGATGAGTGGGGGAGCTGACAAAGCAAAGAGGATAATGGCCATCTTTGAAATCTGATTAAAGAGGTCACTTCTACCACAGAGAGTTCAGGCTGGCAGTGCAGATGGATTCAGGGAGTCTTAAGTAGCAGTCCCTCCTAAAAACTGAATGCAGGGGTTTCAGCTTCCATTCACCTGCCACAGTCAAGTATTTTTACTTTCTTTCAGAGGGAAAGGCAAGAGGAAGAACATGGAATTTCAGTGGGGATACAGAGAAGTAAAAGCTTCTACAGCACACAAGTAGAAAATGAATCTGAACCACTTCCACGTCTCAAGTACTATTTGAATCATTCAGAATATCATTAACTCCTGGGGTTTTTGTTAGAAGCCTGATCTCACCTGCACTTTCCCAGGAAGGCCTGTTTTGAGTGTTATATCAGAGTGCATGTTAAGCAGCATGAAAACGTAGGTGGTCTAGAGTAAGCAAAATGCTGTAAGCATCTCTAAAGGACTTGGAGGGTAGTTAAAGGGGTATTTGAAGTCTGAAGAGCAGTTGACATTAAAATAGAAAGTGCAAGATCTTTGTAAGGGTTTCAGTTCTTCTTAAAGACTTCCATGGATGTTTCCTGTGCAACGGGCAAATATTTAAGAGTAGATTCAACAATATTAGACTACTGCTTCTGTTACTAATACAGCTGAAGTAGTGGATTTCCAGATTCCAGTTTGTAAAAAGCTGTAGCTTGAGCATGCACTCTTGGCCCCAAACCTGTTGGTACCCTGAGCAGCTGTGTAGCCCAAGTCCTTCAAAATGCAAGGCATCAGAATTTGCAAGATGCTCTCCATTTCCATTTCTTACTGCTGTCTCTGGAAGGAGCTTTAAGAGATGGAACTGTTGTAGACCATACTAACAGACGTAGTGCTTCTTCCTTAAAGAGCTTAACAGAGTAAGACACTGGATCCTACATGGTTTTTATCACAGCTTTGTATTAGAAAACATATGAAAGGTATAATACACGCCTCAAACCAAACAACATTTATTTCATCAGTCACAAGTGCAAATAGAGCAATGAGTCAGTTCAGCAAATTACAACACATAGAGAAGAATGTAATGTAAATGCTAAGTACACTGACATACCAACTTCAAAAGAGCAGCAAAAACCAGTTTCTTCAAATAAAAATCTCTATTATTTTTACCTGTAATCTAAAAATAACATAATAAATCTAGATCAGGAATGTCTCTGCTGACTCACGTTCAGCCAGGTGTTCTCTTATTAACAGTTTGCATTATCCAGTGTGCAAAAGGCCTGTCCAAGGTTCCCGTTAACAGATATTTTGGTTTAAGCAACTTTTACCCAATATTTAAATAATACAGTGCTGATACTAGTTATTAGGTTCTGCTATTTGATATTACAAAATTAAGAATATATATTTAAAAAAAAAACCTAAGTCCAATTTCAGTGTTCATACACAATTCCACCTGGATGCAAAGTTGGCCACATTAAAGAAAAAAAATCAAGTTAAAAAAAAAAAGATAGATACAAGTCATCTTTTTTTTTTTCTTTTTTTTTGTATAATCTTTAAGTCTGCAGTTAAAATACATGCAGTACTTACGTATAAAATAGAAAGCATTTCCATGAGGAAGATACTGCAGTGTAATCAGACATTTTTCCCTACCACTTAGTAGCCAAGGAACAAGATTTACGCTTAACACCCAATCACTATTTTTGCTTTACAGAGAAGCAAAAGTTGACTACCAGTATGAGCATCAGAATTTTTACACTGGAAATCTAGTTAGCCTTCTTCTTCGTTAGGAGCTGTTGCTTCTTCTCTTTTTCTTTGTAGGCGACGAATTGAGAGTCTGTCCCAAAGATTCTGTCCCACCACGTGAAGGTTGAAGCGTAATTGCCAATGAAGTTCATATGATGGAAATCATGGAAACGGGCACCAGCATAGAAAGGCACCAGGTGAAGAGGGTTCAGAGGAACATCGTAGCCACTACAGGGCAGAAAACAAACAAAAGCAATTACAGCAGGGATTTCTCCTGCACAAACTACAAAATATAGACACTAACTTGTCTTTTTTATAAAATGAAATTTTTTTTTCTTGTATTTTAAGGCTCTGAGATAATAATCACTGTAATACTGTCTTAATAGGAAAACAAGATCCCTCCTACCCTAGCCAAATGCTTCTGTAAACTATTCCTGAATGGTTTTGGCACTTGCTGACCTTATCAGCTCAGTTAACTGGGCAATATAAAAAAAATAAACGTAAACAAGTCACCTAAAAAATGTTACAGTGGCTCACTTCTTGCTGGCTTAGCAGCTTTAACTGACTCAGGAGTGACATTAGGTAGGAGGAACAAGAAATAGCACTGCCTTTTAGTGACAAGCTGCGAACATCAGCTCAGCTGCTCATCAAACACCATCTCAAACCAACTACAACTGTACAATTTCTACTCCTGTTTTCTGCTTGCTGCAAGTTCTTCAAATGTTTCAAATTCAAAAGATGTAATTATAAGTAATATTAAAACCAGAAGAGTTTGCTTTAGAGGGATTTCAACTCTTTTGCTTAGTAGCACTGGAAAGCATCTTACCACCACCTAGTGGGGAGAGCACAAGGTAATTTGCTATAAAAACCTCATGTGGACAACAAACAAAAACAGCCATTATCAAAGGAGATGCATATTTTGCATCAATTGCTTTATGTCACAACACACACTTTTCAGTCTACAAGCAATATATAACTCAATCAGCAATGATTTGTGTGACGAGTTCATTAGTAGCTCATGTGCCACTGAAACACCTGACACAGCTTACAGGAAGACACTATATGCTTCAGAGTATCTTTACAGACACAAGGTCAAGTGTAATACTAGCATTTCAAAAATGCACTTTTACTGTCCCCTTCCTCTTCAACACAGAAAAGCTGATTCACTTTCAGATGAAGCCAACTAGCCACTGGGATTTGCACTAGTATTTTGGAGCCAAATTTGAAAGGAGTCAGTTTTACTACAGAGACAAGAAGTCTTATCCTTTGTACTGGCAACAAATAAACAAATAAGCAAACTACAGCAATTTATGTATTTATTTTAAAGACCGTCAGTGATTGCATAGCCTAAAGTTTCTCTTGTCCAGGAAAACTCTCTTGACAAAGTATTAAACCCAAAGAACTCCTGGCTGGAATATCACTTTTTTGTAATTGATTTTTGGTGTTCTAATATGCATAAGATCACTTATATACCAAGTATCAAGAGCCAGACATCCTGATGAAGCACCTAGCTTCCAAAACCCTCCTTGAGATGCTCTGATAGTCTACACTCTCTTATCAGCAACAGTTGCTATTAAGATTACCTCAAAACAGAAGACAGTGATAACTCATCAGGTTATGTCAATCTTCATGAGACACATAAGCAAAATCACAGTAAGTCTCAGTGACAGAGACAGGTTAAATTTGAGAGAGACTTAGGGAGAAGAGAAAAAGCAGTGAGAATCTCACCTGTGCACGTCAATGGTCTCCATCAAGCGACATATCACCCATGCCCACAGAAGAATCACATGGTTGCAGAAGACAACAATTCCAATAAAAAAGCCAGTTCCAAGGATAAGCGTTTCCAGAGGATGCGCATATTCCGCTTGCATTCCAAATGGAGACTGGAAAGAGAGAGCAGACAGGAAAAACAGTCACCATTTTCAATTCAACACACCTCTATTTTGTGGTCCTGTCCCCATTACCCCACAAGACCACAGCAGGACAAAGGAAATGGTATGGCTGAGGAAGGGCCTTAACACCAGTGTTCAGCTCCAACTTGGGAAAACAGGAAACAGCATTCCTGGGTCTTGAGGATTACCATGCCATCAGTGACTCCAAACACTTCATGACTAGTTGAGAAGTTGAAAACTTTTATTTAGGGGATATTAAAGTGTTTGGTAAGCTCCCATCAGCTTGTTATATATCCAGGCTTGGAAGCAGAAGAAAGAAGGCAGGCAAAATAGTCTCAGAATCAGGTTTTCTAAGGACTCACTTAGAAACTTATTTGAAAATTATAAAGAAACCCTAATATTTGATTATTTTTTAAAATAAATTTGCACCGTTCAAATATCATTTTGAGATTGAAATGAAACATTTTTTTTCCTTTATATGTATATACACACATGCCAGTCATTCCTACAGCTGGTTTACCAAAAAAGACATTCTATAGAGAGTTTTCAGAATTAGAACACCATACACAGAGAACAGTTTAAAAAAAATTTACCTAATGCTGAAGGTTTTAAGTTTGATTATCAGAAAAAAATCAAGTCTACTTTGGCTTAAGGGCAATTTCAAGATTATCACCTTTTACTATCAAGGAAAATTTTTGGTGAAACAGCCATTACCCTACAGACCATGTCTGTGTGAACAACTAACCACTCTCCAGAATAATGGCCAGAAGCTGCTCCTGGGATACACCTGAAGGGCTGCCAAGAGCAAGAGGAAAACAAGAGCAGCTGCTGCTGCAGAGGTAAGTACACATACATGCATCTATCAACAGCAAGCTTCTCTATTATTGGCAGCCTGTACAGAGCACCCCTGGACCTTACCTGCCTCAGAATAGTGCCAACCCCAGTCAAGCATGGCTCATTACCTTGTGCTCCATGTCCAACACTGCTAAATGCAGAGCCACACAAAATATCTCTAGCTGGCTATACTGCTTCCAGAGGCCCATATCCAAAGCTATAATCTTCCCCTGAATCAATTATGTTGCATGTATGATGCACATACCCAGGCTGTGAAGGAGCTGCTGATCATGTTCTGGGGATGAGTATGCTCTGGATAAGGCCCTAGGTGGCAGAAAACTGACAAACAACCACAACCAGAAACCTACCATCTTCCTTGCTCTAACAACGAGACCTCTAAATACACTTCCAAAAGCTTGCTTCATTCATCTAGCTCAACAGATATGAGCAAACCTTAGCAAGAGTGCCATCTTTCCCTCCTACTAAATGAAATAAAATTAGAAGAGGTGTTTTCAGAAACAAAAATGATGACTGCTCTTGACAAACAGCTCCGAAAAGGCATCTATCCTGCTGTCAAAGGCATGAAAATTTCTTAAGTCTTTCAAATAAGAGCTTTAAATAAGCTGTATGAAACTGCAGATACTAAAAACTATTAAACAAAAAATAATCAAGCGATACATACAACAAACTCGTGGTGAACCTTATGGATGTACTTGTATATTCTCTTGTGATGCAGCAACCTATGCAGGAAATAGTGCCAGGCATCCTCAATCACTGCACATCCAAAACACTGGGCAACCAGAACATACCTTTAAAAAGCAGAAGAGCTGTTAGTTACAGAATACACTAGCAGACACACAAAAGGAAATGGTTTCTATGCTAGGAAGAGCAGGAAGTGTTTATGCCTATTACTGTCTGACACTACCTTTTTAACACACTACAAATATCCACTGCTGGGTGCAAGGGCTATTGTACTTATCAGCTGATATGTTGATATGCTGAAGTATGAATTAGTATGCAGTATAACAAGTTGTCATTTCCTTGCTACACATACAGTCTATAGATAACACCCACAGACTGTGGGAGACCTAGGTATTAAAAAAAAAAAAAAAAAAAAAGAGCTACATCATCTGTCTAAGCCAGCTAGAAAATAGCTTTACAAGGATGATGACTTTCTGCGGTAGAGAACCACTATCCAGGCAGGGGGTGGGGGTGGCAGTGACATTTATCATTAATTCCATTTTCTTTAAAAGTTTTCTTTTAAAAAGTATCAGCTTTCTTTATCTGTTTAGTGCAACAAAAAGAGAGTGTGAAGCAGGTAGTATGTTCTCTCCTTTGAGGAACACGCTGCTTCTAGGATATAAAACAAGGTGGAGGGAAGAAGCACTTTGGAGGAATAAAAAAAAAATGTGTATAAAAACCACCAGAACGTCCAGAGTGTAACCCACGCTACTGTGAATTCTGCTTTGCTGCCATAAATTCTCTCCCAATCCCCCTTCTTCTGAGTAACAGAACCATTTTTTTTAAGAAAAAAACCAACAACTTAGAAAGCCCTCATTAGCTCTTACAGCACTTAAGTATCAACAGAAGCGACATTAGCAGTCTCAATTGCCCCAAAATCATTGTGCATTAAAGTTGACACTATTTGTTAATTATTCTGCCTCCAACTGTATGTAACTCAGCATCAACCCAGGATAAAAATCTACCTACCATCTAGGCATTTCTGCCCACTCGTATGGGATGTTAAAATACTCTGTGAAGTAGTAGGTGCCACAAATCAGAGGAAGCTGAATGAAGAAGTGATTGAATAGGAGCGTTTTGAAACACTTCCACTGTTTTTCCCATGTTTCTGGTTTATCCTAAGAGGAAGCAAAAAGAATTGGTTGTGTTACCTATTTCTGTTGCACATACCTCAGGTGCTGCAAAAGTTACTTTGCAGGCAGTTTCATTTCACCTTGGTGGACAGACAGACAGACAGTTGGTCAGTCCTCCAGTAACACAAATTAACTCAGGCACTACAAATTACATCATCAAACCCTTGTTGTTCTGAGCTAGCTTTCTAATTTGAAGTAATAACAACTTCTGTTGAGAGACACTTATCAGCCACTCATATTCTTGTTATTCTGGCATTTGTAATTAGAAAGAATATTTCATATGCAAGAGTTTAAGACAAATCTAAGTTTGCTTTTCTTCATACCACAGGATGCATTTCCATTGCTAAAATAATAGGAGGAGAAGCTGAAGATACAAGCTTGTGAAAAAAAAAAAGTTGTCTTGAAAACATCCACTTTTTGCAGGAAAACATTTTACCAATTACTGTAGCAATTTCAGAAGCTGGTCTCATTAACATTTAATTCCTATTACAGTGAACTGGGAGAAAACAATCATCTTTGGACACTGGATGCACTTTTACTACCAATTAGGAGTGTGCAGTCCATCCAGGCTTTCTCCATCGTTAAAATACTGCAAAATCTTTTCAAGAGGGTGTGCATAGAGGCACTTTGACAGAGACACTTGCTATGAAATAAGCACACCATATACATTTTTTATACTACTAAGCCAGATCTCTGCCACCTGATGCTACAATTCTATTCACCTTCCCCTCCTGATACATAATATTATGTATTATCTTTGATAACTCAAAGACTGACGTACCCTTTTCTCTCCCTACCACCATGGTAAAAAAGATACCCTCCCTCAGAATAAAACTCCTTTCCTTCCTCAAAATCCACTTCTCTTTCTCTCCTCACACACTTTGCAATACTGTTCTGTCACTTCCAGGACATCCAAGCTATAAGAGGAAATGAAGTCATATAAATTGGAAACTAGGACACTGCAATTACATGTTCTACTTCATGTGTCAAAGACAAATCAGGGAGTGTGAGGTTCACAACATTGTCTTACCTGCTGAATTTTATACTTTTGCATATAGGGTATAAATTGAAAGACAAATCCAGGGACACAGAGCAAGAAGTATGAAACTTCATGAACTATAAGTGATCCCCAAGTTGCAATCTGGAATTTTGTGTAGTTATCCAGCATGTAATTCCAGGCATTTTTAAATGGCTGCTGCAGGGGATTGTCAGGCAAGAAAGAGTCTATATATTCCACTGCCAGATAAGCAGAGTTCAAGATATTAATGCTGTCGTTCGCCGCCATCGTTCAAACAGAAACCATCACAATTACAGTTCTTCTGCAGTTGTCTACAAGTAACCTGCAAATGTTGAGAAAAACTGAATAAACATCAGTTAATCTTATGAACAAACAGACAAACATTACTTATTTTAGTTATTATGTGGTTTTAAAGTAAAAACAGGGAAAGGAAAGGAAGGGAAGGGAAAGACAGATTCTCTTTTTACAGAGTAGTGTAAAAGAACAAAGCTTAAGATTGGTTGGAGAGGCAAACCAGTTTGAAAAGAAAAAAAACTCTCAAGTTTTGACATTAGATCAGCAGAGCAAAAGGATAAAGAAATATTAATTATGACCCAGTTTTATTTCGGGTTTCTTGTAGTATTATTGTATCCTGTACTAAAAGAGCAGAGAAAGATTCAAACCAGATTTAGAAACAGACCATGATCTCTTTTCAGTCTCCTTCTTCTCATAGCTGTGAGCCAGAATCCCTGCAAACTACACCAACCCAGCAGATTGCCTTTAGACTGCAGCTGAGGCAATCCACCTTTCCACAAGGGATGGAGTTGTCATCCCAGTTCTCAAAAGCACAGAAGCAGCGTTTCCCACAGGTGCCTCCAGCTTCTGCCACTTCTACAGAGTAGGCTGCTTGTTGGTTTGGGTTGGAAGAGACCTTTAAGGGTCCCCTAGTCCCATTCCCTTGGGAGGGGCAGGGACATTTTTTGCTGCATCAGGTTGCTCAAAGCCCCATCCGACCTGACCTTTAACAGTTCCAATGATGGGGCACCCACAACTTCTCTGGGCAGCCTGTATCCGCTATCTCACCACTCTCACTACAAACAGCGTCATCCTTACGCCCAATTTAAACCTGCCACTTTTTTTTCTTAAAATCACTGCCCCTTGGTGTTGTCACTATAGGCCCTGGCAAAAAACAATTAAAATAAAAGAAATAAAAATTCTCCATTTTTTTTTATATGTCCTTTTTTTATATATATATATACTGCAATTCTGCACTAAGGTGTCCCTGGAGCCTTCCCTTCTCGAGGCTGAACTCCCCCAGCTCTCTCAGCTTCTCTCCCTAGGGCGATGTGCTTTCTGCTCACGGTCGTGGCCCTCCTCTGACCCTCTCACAGGTCCCAGCTCACACTCTACAACGCCTCTGCAATTCACGAGCCCAAGGGCACAGATTTCTTCGCAGCAGCACCGAAGTACCACCGGTTCGCATTGCTACCAGCAAACGCAGCGCAGCGGATGCCAAGGAAGCCGCCGGCCCGAGCTCCTGAGCCGACGGCCGCGCAAGGCTACTCACCCACCCGAATGAGCAGCCGGCCCGCCGAGGTACCAGCGATCAGGCTCTGCCCGGTTCCGGATCGGCCGTGCCAGACCCTAGGAGGAAGCGGAGAGACCCTGCCACACGCCGCCCACGCGGGGGATGCCCGCGGGGGACCCGGTCGGCGGTACCCCAGGCACAGGCGGCCCTGCGCGGGGCCGGGCGGTACGGGGGGGAAGGTGCCTCCGGTCAGGCTACGACCGACCCACCGCCTTCCCCCACGCCCCCTCACCTGGGTGACAGCGACGGCAGCGGCAGCAGCGGGGCCGCAGGTCTCAGCAATAACAACCGCCGGGGCCGCCCGCTCTGCAAGCGCGCCTTCCCATTGGCCGCCCAGCAAGGCGGGCCGTGGCGTCCATTGGCTGGCTGGCGGCCGCGGCGGAGAGTCAGGCGTCGGGAGGGGCGGCACGGAGGGGCGGGGCCCGCGCCCTGATTGGCTGAAGGGGTGGAGTGAGGATAGTGAGACCTCGGCGCGCGGCCAATGAGACGGGAGGAAGCCGGGTGACGTCAAAGACGTGATGAGAAGGCGACCAGTACGGCGGGCTGGGCGGGCGGAGCAGGAGCGGCCTTCGCCTGTCGCTCGCCCGCGAGTCGGGCGGGCGGTGCTGCTCACAGGGAGTGTCAGCGGGGCCTCCGCCCCGCTCGCCACACGGCCGACCGGGACAGGACCGGCTGCAGAAGCTTCCGAGAAGTAGGAGGAAGGGGGTAGTCGGAGCGCGGCCTGGGGGGTATGAGGGAAACGCGGCCGTCGCCAAGAGGAGCCCCCCCCCTGCCTTCCTGTCCCTCGGCGCTGCGTTGAAAGCGGGGTTGGCTCTTGTCCGAGAGCAGCGCGGCGGGGCCGCCATTCTGGGTCTCCGCTCTTTTGGGGAGGAGCGGCAGTGGCGGGTAGGCGCAGAGCCCGCGGCGGGGGTCCGGCCGTCTTCCCCTGCCTACACACGGGCCTTGGTGCTTAAGCAAAGAGAAGGACTGTAAGATAAGGGTCTGTCAGGGGAGCAGGGGACCAGAGCCTCCTTCCCCCACCCTTCCTTGAGGTTGGTGTCAGACAGGTAAAATTCCTCTACCCTCAACTCACAACAACGTGTCATACAAATATCAACAATATCATTGCAATCATTTGTTTAACTTAAGCACCCGACAAAGAAATTATGTTACTCTCACCCATCATACTAAGTTCACAGCTCAAATAGTCTCACTGGAACTTGGAGGTGGCCACTACCTATAACTAATTCAAAACCACAGCTTTCAGCAACAGACCTGCAGCAAAATACTGCAATTTACATCACCAGTTCCTAAACTTTAATCATTTTCAATTTGCTTGCATTCAGTTCTTTAGAACACCAGCCTCCCCACTCCCCCCTAAAAAAAAATAAATCTCTTGACTGATGTAGCAATTGAGACTTGTATTGAGAAACACAAGTTTTAAGCGACTTGTTTGCATTAAGAAACAATATACAAACTTTTATTTGAAGAAAATGTCTCAAATATGACAATAACTTTGGTCATGTTAAAAGGAGGCCATCTGAGAATGAGTAAAAGTGAGCTGCTTTATAAGCATGGCCACATACAGTATATTGAGATACTAGCTAACAGAAGCTAAGGTTACACGCATACACAGGCCTTAGTACCATGCAAGTTCAACGCAATTTCATACATTCCTTATAAATTTTCAGTTATTTTCATGCCAAATTACCTTTTAGATAAAAAGGTAAGAAAGAATTAACATCCAAAGTGCAACAAAAACTGAACAGGAAAAAAAAAATCATAAGTACAGACAACATTTTTATTAAAAAGATCTTGAAATTACACCTGTTCAAGAACTGTTAATACCATCTCTAACCTCCTTCCGTAGGAATTAGTAGTGTTAAGCATCATTACATATCAAAAAATACAACTCTGTTTTACAACATAGTACTGACTTATTCAAAGTACTGTGCCAAATTATAAATAGGAAAATCAGGTCTTTGAAGAATTTCAATAGAAAGCAACTTCTGCTCACACAAACATATGCACATCGTATAGTTATGTAACAAAAGTTTTATAAAAGGAAACAGTTTTACCCCATGCCAGTTTGAATTACTGAGGTGGGATTCAAGACCTACGATGAAGACTGACAGTTCGTTTCTTTAAATCTATTTATTAGTCTCTGGAAAAAATAAGACAAAAATTTACTTTCACCAGAATACACACCATTCTTCACTGACAATCCATTTCTCAGTCCCGACTGACGTAAGTCAGTCCTTATAAAAGTGGCTTTTTTTTGTTTTTTCTTTTAAAGACCTTGCAATAAAAAAGAAAAAATGGTCCACTAGACTTCAAAAATTCAATCAGCTTCTGCTTAACTGCAGAATAATCCTATGCGTTGCTTCTGCCTAGAGTAATCTTCATCATCTGTCATCTGTCATTGTAGACAGTCACATCTTCCACTGTGACTCAAGGTGCAGCTACAAGTAGAGAAGTGCTTAGATACTCAGTCACTTCAAATACACTTGTTGAAGACTGCTTCTAGTGCATAATCAAGTTGAAAATCCTTTTACTGATCATAATGGTTTGTCAATAACTGTAACACCTAGAGCGAGGGGGGGGATAAAGGCATCAAACTTTAGGTAGTATTACAAATTAAAAAAGTTTTAATATAATGCCTTGCAACAAGCAGAACATCAAAAAATTGTGCAGCAGCATGAGCGTTCGTATTTTCCCTCATTTCTGACAGTTGTCTGAATCACTGCAATGTTGTGAAAGTTTCTGTGACTTGAAAAACTTTGCCATTACTCAAGTTTGCTTGAGTTTTGTTATCAGTGAAATACATTCTTAGCATTCAGTTAAATAACTCATCTCAGAAACTGCAATTATTGAAGGAAAACCTTCCTGAAATGGCTTTTGTTTTCTCAATACCACATCCCAAAGTACTTCAGAATCAACCCCCTGCAGATTGAGATGCAAATCTCTTGTTAAAAAAAAAGGACTGGTCACACCCGAGTCATCCTTCTGACTCACTGCTTACGTGCTTTACGTGCTTGGGTACAGTTTAATACTTTTTTTTTTTTTTCTTCCTTGTAGTGAATAACTGTTTGAAGTCATAATTCAAAATGTACCATCAGATCCTTCATACCCATTCCAGTATCTTGGGGTTTACCTTTGACAGGACTTTGTGTGGATGCTTTGTCAACTTTCTTATCCTAACTGTTAAATGCTAAAAAGTCTGTTAAAAAGAAAATAAATCTATAAACATTACCTGCATAGCTCCTTCCTGTACTCATACAAGATGACACAACTGTCCATTTATCAGTTGTTGGATTATAATATTCCACTGTTGATAAATTACAAGACCCATCATCTCCTCCAACTACATACAAGAGACCATTTACAGCACAAACACCTAAAAAAAAAAAAAAAGACGGGAAATTGATAGGAAATTTTGCCATTGGCTTGTTCACTCCATCAAACCCTGCCCTCTGTTCTGCAACATCACAAAAGCAGCAGAAATCCAGGAACCAATTACACCAAATGGTCCTACCACTATTTTCAAGTAACTGTTGACTGTACCTGCATTCCTTCTGCACATGTTCATGTCTGCAACCTGCTTCCACGTACTGGCGACGGGGTCAAACACCTCAACGCTTTTCCTTACCAAAGGCCCATCGTGACCCCCTACTGCATACAATAAATTGTTTAACACACCAACACCTGTGAACATAGGAAAATGCTCAAAATTAACCAGAGAATGGTTGGCCAGATATAAAGGAGAAACAACAAATACGTCCACTAACACAAATCCTTCATCCAGTCAATGTTCGGGACTGTTTCAGAAAACATTTGGGTCTGGATGCATTAAAGCAAAAGGACAGTAACTCCAGCAAGACACTGCTAAGATATCTTGTATGCCTGTCTATCACATGGCAGCGTACAAAGACCAGAGCTGTTCTGCAACAGAAGACTTAGAAAATTTTGGACCAAAAAAAATGACATGTGGGAAAGTGAGGACTGTTGAAATCTAAGGCTAATTCGAAGTGACAGCAAATGAGACAGTGTGCTCAGCCAGCAGAATGGAAACCTTACAAGATGAAAAAGCAGGAGTGATTTTTTTAGAAAGTAAAAACTCTGCAGTACAGAAGATAACAGCTGAATGGATAGACATTATACAATAGGGATGATTCCACTGAAGTGTTGGAATATCATGTAAACATATAGAGGAAACAAAAGTAAACAGAGTGAGCACATTCCTCCTCCAGGCCTTGGAGGAGAACACCAAGCTTCAATTATTAAAATATCCAAAAGGATATGAAAGGGTGTCCTTTGTTCCTAGCATTGTCTTTACAACAAAAGTTTATCAATCTGTAAGCTTGGGATGAAGGAATAAATAAAGGTAGTCCCCATTTAGTTGCTAATTGGGCTGCACATACTGAAAAGATGGTAATAAGGGAAGCAGAAAGGAAAGCCTGTTTGTTTATTCCTCACTTTATAATGCACTGTTAGAACCCAAGCATAATAGATTTCAGAAATGTAGGGGTTGGTTTTTTTCATTAAAACCTCTTAAGTGAGGGACCAGAAAGACAACTGAAAAAAAACCCAACACTACTATGAAAGTACAGTGGGAAATTTAATGTGTGTCACATTTAAGATTATGAAACTCAAAAGCTGAGATACAGATTTGCAAATAGTTTTAAACAGTTCCATGGAAAGGGCACAGCTTAAAAACTTTATTAAAGGGAAACAGCAAATATGAATGCAAAAGATCAGTTTAGTCCTTCAGAGAAAAAAACAAAAACTGAGTTAAAAAAAAAAAAAAAAGAGAACCCCAAGACCTTAATAGTCAGCTGAAATATACTTGAAAACGTATCACTAACAGTGTATGTAAGAGCCATTCCTATATGTGGAGAGGAATGACTCGTGCTGAAATAACTACATTTGCTTATTAAAAAGACAGATTTTTAATAATTAAAGGAAGAGGGGAAGGCCACATTGAAGAATTGGTACTGCAAATCTGAAAAATAGCTTCTTAATAGGACACTATTTTATGAATCATGCTATCTACTGCTTTGTCAGTGATAGTCGCTACTAACATTCCCCATATCCTTCCCAGTTAATTTAATTCCTCTTTTATTGCTATTATTTCTAGCTATCATGTCACAGTATAGTGTGACAGCTTTTCTTTCTCCCACTCTGATCACACTTCATTGGACAGGATAATACAACATTCATCTTCTGCAGGATGAAACATTCCAGAGCTAGAAGGAGGGATAAGATTCTTAGTTTAAATATGTGATTTGATATAAATCCCCCCACCACCCAGGCTTTCTGTTTAGTTACTGACTGCCCTATTCAGCATTTCCCTCTGCCACATTGCCATTCTTTCTTTGATAGCTCCTTATTTTAATAATGTCCTTTGTTCCTCTTTGGTGCTTCATTTTCCCTTAATCCCACACCCGGTTTCCAAGTCCTACCTTATTTCTTGCTCCTTCCGTCTGTATCCTCTTGTTGCCGTCTTCTGAGTTCTCCTTTCTTTGTTATTTTTCTTTCCTGCCCATTTTTCAGGACCCTGTCTTATATCTCTCATCCCTCCCAAATGGCCTATATCTGGATCTGAAGTTCCTCATCCCAATAAGTTGCTGGAAACAGATCTGTCCCCGCATTGATCAACTGAGAAGCAGTTGGTACTAAAGAAGAGTAACTGAGGGTTAACCTCTGAAGTTGCTTTTGAATGAAGCTGAAGCAGGAGAGAGGGGTTTAAGGTTCCTTGAGATGACCAGAAGATGCAAAGGTTTAACACAAGAACAAAATTCTCTTTAGTTAGCACCCATAACACCACCAGGACTGGTTGCCAGTTGAAACAGCTCTAGTGGGTGTGGATGTTTGGCCACTACAGCCAAGCTCAAGCAATAGTCACGATTTTCACAATACCACCCGCTCCACCTCCAGGCACAAGTAGAGCTTTCCATGTATTTCATAGGTTGGCACAGAAGAATGTTGATTATTTTACTCAATTATATGAATCTGAAATATCTCATTTACATTTACTTTTCCTCCTTTTTTTGTTTGTTTTCGTTAAATCAGTGGACACAGTAAAAGGCAGCAGAGAGTTGAGTAAACACAGTCCTGAACTCTAGGACAAGGGAAGGGAGGAGAGGAGCAGAGAGATCTCAGTAATTAGTGTATCTAAGGCACTAAATTTCAGAGTTGTAGAAGTAATTTAACATTTAAAAAAAAAAAAAATAATCTGAAAACATCTAGCATACAAACAGGCTACAAGAACAACAATAATTTGCAAAACCAGAGTGTTTAAAAAAAAAAAAAAGCTGAGGTAAAAGTGTATGGGCAGATTGCAAAATGAAGCTTTGTCACAACCCACAAACACTATTTCTTTTTATAATGATACCTGTAATTTGCCCATTTATTTATAGAAATATTTTCCTCAAGACTTGCCAATATTAGGCAGGAGTATTTTAATAGTACCCTTACTGCAACTCTGGCCAGTTTTTAATCTGGAATTTACTTCCAAGATGCACAGGCTGAGTAACTAGAAGCTTCACATGAGACCTCTGTTTTCTTGAGATACAGCATTATGATGTTTCGTTCCTTAACATCATAGTTTTAGCTCAGAAACACAATCAAAACATTGCTTTCAGCAATAAGAGACATATCAACTTGATGATTTTGCAAGGGTGTAATGGAAGTATTACAAGCTATCTTAATTTTAGTAATGATTTTAATACTTTTATATATTCCTTTTGAAATAGTTTGGATGTAATTTAAATATAATTAAATATTATTTAAATATAATGATACAGATTAAAAACTTTTCAGAGTCAATAAAGAAGGCAAGATGAAAAGTTGGGATAACTATTAATTATCTACTGAGCATACTAGAAGTCCATCCAGTTTTATTTGTAGCAACAATTATGAAGCACATTAATGCAATCATCAGTAGATATTTAAAGGGTGTTGCTAAAAAACATAATCGAGTACTTTGCAAAAAAAAGTGACTTCACTACAAAAATAAACACAGAAAAATCACATCATGCTATTTGACTTGGAAAAGTCCATGGGAACGCATCTAGAGAAATAAAACAACTTCTGCGAGTTGGAAAAACCTGAAATACCAAAAGACAAAATAGAGGACAGTGAACAGTAAATGAGATTAGAGTCCACAATATAAATAGCTAATGAAAATGCTCGTCAGCTGGGAGTTGTGGAAGCACTGTTTCAGTAAACAAAAGCGGAACACCGCCTTTTTGATGTCTTTAAAGAGAAATAATACACACTCAGAATTGCAAGAAGGAAAAAAAAATATCTTGGAGAAAAAAAAGGGGGGGGGGGATTTTTTTAAGGCTATAAAGAAATAAATGGATATACCTTGGCTAAACGGTAAAGAAGGATAACATGGAGTAGCCTATACATATCCAAAGGATGTAAACACCAGGTGATGAGAAGAATTACTGAAGATGAAACAAAGGGTACATAAGTGGAAGTAATAGGATGAAACCAGTAATACAAACTTAAGAATGAACAAGGACAAAATTTCCTGCAGTGAATCAGAATGCAGAACAAGTCCTTCAAAGAGGCAGAAATCTAGGCACAGTTCACATGTAAAGGCAGCCTGGAAACACTGTTAGAAAAATCATCCCTACACTGGCAAAGAGACATCTTAGAAGAAAAGACTTTTTTTTTTTCATCCTGGCCACGTAGATTTTCATACTTCGGTATTGAGAGGATATTAAATTGCTTGTCACAATCCATGCATATTAGTCTGCATGTTAAAAACATCAGAAGTTATGGGAAGAAGAGTAATAAAAGTATGAAAAAGCAAGGCAAGATATTTACTATTAACGAGCTGAATCTTACTCTGTAGGACAGTTTTGAATTTATTACCTGCAATGTATCAGCCACCTAAGACTAACATATTCCATCAGACTCCGCCTTGAGCTTACCTTTTATCTTTTCAGATACATTTCAAACCCACAAACTCGTTTCAGCTGTACGGGGATGGTTGATTCTTGTCCACTCACCTGCTCCGCTCCGTCTAGTGCTCATTTCTGCAACATAGGTCCACTCATTTGTATTAGCATCATAGCATTCTACGGAACTAAGGCACTGACGTGAGGCCCCATCGTAGCCACCAACAGCATACAGTTTACCTAGGAAGATAACCAACATCAACCCACACCTTTCTAAAGCACACAGACTGGTAGGCAGGCAGAGGGGAAGTCATTGTTCTCAGAATTAGTTACTAGGCAGTATCTATCATGAATCAGTTACTGGCTGTTTTGTTTAAAGATACACTATGGTTCTTGTCATTTTTAGGATGTAAAAGGCAGCCAGTATCTAACAAGAACGATGAGATTCCAAAGATTTTGAGCTGACTAGCTGAAACACAGAGCTAATTTACCCTGTTTGAAATTAAGCATCATTCAAAAGGCAGCTAATTCAAATATGTCCAACAATGGAAGCTCACAAACAGGCTTCCTAGAAATATAAAAAAAATTTAGATGAACATTACTTGTACAGACTGTTTTCTCAGATCAGAAACCCCAGTGGTTCCTATGCAGTAAAAACACGTGCCTAAAACTGTTTTAAACCCAAGAGCCAGCCCAGGTCTGCGTTGTGCAGTGACATCCAGGCTGTTCACCACTAAGATGACTTGAAAGTCAGCAGTTTTCCTGGCACTGCCCTTGAGCTCACCCCCAGCGTGCGACCAGCAAAGCCAGCCACAGATAACAGAGCTGACAATACTGCACTGCTGCATCACTAAAGGCCAACTGATAAGGTCATCACTTCAGTAATCAGGCATCCTAGCTTTTCTGACATGTGTAACCTAGAGCATGCACACTTAAGCCAGCTTTTCCTCAGTTGGCCTCAGGCACAGTTGAAACTGAAAAAAATAAAACACCTATGCTAAAAGCTGGTCAAACACAAGTAGAAGGATCATATATTGTTTATACCATTTGAATTACAAGGCTAAGCAAAACCAGAAATCTGAAGTATGTTTTCACAAGTGAGAAAAGGTAGGATGGTAAATGATTGCATTCCCATTCCTTTTTAATGCCATTTGTCAACTTACCTCCAACAACACCTACACCGACACTACTTCTTCTTGTGTTCATTGGAGCTACATGAAACCACTCATTAGTCTTTAAGTTGTAAACTTCAACTGATGATAAACCTGTGAAGACAATGGAACATTAATTTCTCTATAAATCTAGGTACAACATACTGTCTACCTTCCAGAAAATTCTTCATTATCTGAAAGTTCAAATTATTTCAAGGACTGGTAATTATTGTGCAAAAGGCAGACAATCCATTTTCTGTGTCTGAAAGTGGGTAAATTGATAAAAGCTTTTGGGGAACTCTGAAAAGTTCTTTCCTGTGGTTTTTTTTTTCTTTCTTTTTTTTTTAATTGTCACAACGCTCTCTCCTACATATGCTTCAGTAATAGTTCTTAAGGAAAAGGCTTACCTCTGCACAAATGGTTTAATGCATCTGTGAAGAGAATGAACAGTGTGTGCCCAAGGTCTTCTCACAGGTCAGAGAAAGCTGTTCTTAATTCTCTTCATAGTACATGAAACCACAGAGGTGTATTTCATAGGCAAACAGGACACAAGAGACCTGGTAATTTTTTTTTTGCTCACATCTTCCATGAGTTCAGAACTGTTGACTATAAAAGGAATACTGAAAGGGAACTTGTCAAAGGTTCACTGGTCATTAAGCCCAAATTGTTAGATGGGAGCAAACAGTCCACTGTTCAGGAAGAAGGATGTGACCACTAAACCACATTCCACACCACAAGATGCCAGGTTACCCTCACGATGGCTTTCATCGCAGCTTCTGGAAAAGAGATGTTCCATTTTCATGCCATTATGTCAAGAGTAGTCAAAGCTAATCAGCGGTGTATAAAGACAAAAATACCTGTACTCCCATCAAATCCTCCCACGGCATAAAGAAGGCCATTTAATACAGCTGCTCCCAGTGTGCTTCTTCTGTCTTGCATATTGGCAACGCTTGTCCACTGATCCTTCACCGGATCGTAGGAATCTACCGTGCGGACTCTCAATGAGCCGTTGAAGCCACCAACAGCATAAACCATGCCTCCCATGTACACCATTCCTACAGCAGGGAAACAGGCAGCAGAGATGAACGTTTTAGTCTTTGTCAATTAGTTGTATTCCCTGCTGTCCTAAGTACGCAGATGCTTGACACGATTTACAGTACTCACCACACTGCCAGGCTTTTGACAGTGCCACAGAGCCACGCTTCATGCAGATTAAGCACTAGAAGTTCTGACACTTTTTGTTACTAACAGCTCACACTTCTAAACATCATGCTTGCTGAATTTCTTCTTACTTAGATATCCCAGCTGCTTTAAGATCCCATTTTCAGTATTGGTTGGTCACTTTGCGTTCTCCATCTCATTTAATAATAATCGGGTATTTTAATAGCATAATTTCTCTATTACAATGCAGTGATATTTAAATTTATTTATCCCCTGTATCTACGGGAGGTAATAAAGCAGTGCATTTTAGAGATTACAAACTGAAGCACAAATGAAGATCAAGTTATCGAACTTGAATTGTTCCAGATTAGCAAGTCATTTGCCTTTTAAGTATGATAACTGAATTCAAGGCTTAGCCATTCCCAGACGAGTATCTTGCAGCACTGTTCCAAAGAACATACAATGCTTTACACAGCCACCTACATTCTGAAGCATTACCTGCTCTACATCTTCTGGAGGGCAATTCAGCCACCTGATGCCAGCGTTCCTCTTTAAAATCATAGCATTCAACGCTACGGATTGCCTTTGGTGCCTGTCCTCCAACTACCATCATCAACTAAAAGGGAGATAATAATATTTATTAATTATTTGCATATATGAGAGTACCTGAAAGATAAAAAAAAAAAGCATTAAAAAATAAACCAAGCTTCTGTGCAAGAAATAATCTCCTAAGGTTCTCCTAAACAAGTAATGTGAGTCTTGAAAACGAGGCAAAATTAGATTTTTCAGAAACACATGGCATTGGTAATCATTGTCCAGAGGAGATACGTGAGCTAGGAAAGCAGGAAGCAACTGAGTGTAGGCAGACCTCCCACAAATGGGGCAGATCCTGCTGTGTATTCTCATCCCAGCCTGACCTCAGGTAGGAGAATTCAATACCTATGATGTTTAATGGAACCATGACCATCCATCACAGAACAGCATTATCTGGTTCCTTTGGGAGAAATGGGCTAAATCTGCTGAATGGAATCTCCAGTTCCATTATTGCAGGTGACGTCATAGTAGTATGAGAAAACGTCTTCATTGGAAAGAACATAATATCTGATCACTGTTTGGTTTTCTTCTGAAATGAACAAAAGACTACGTTTAGCTAAAAAATGAATAGATGTCCCAAATCAGAAGCATCAGTCTTTGTTAGGGGGCTTTTTTTGTTGTTGTTGTTGATTTTTGTTTGTTTGTTTTGTTGTGGTTTTTTATTTTATTTAAGAAACAGGCTTACTTCCTCTCTAACACCAGCTGCATAACTGTGCATTTCTCAAATGCTGAAGAGTGTAGAATAAAAGCCCCCATTTTTTAACTTTTTTTTTTAGGGTGGGTGGGAGGTGTGTGTGTGTAGGGGGGATAGATGGGAGACTAAACCAGCTACATCACAAGTAGCATGGACTATAAAGCTAATCTGTTGTTACACTTTTTTGTGATAAATACTTCTGGCATGAAAATTTTTCCCAGAATATCCCAAGTGACAGTCACGTTCTCATGAAATCGGTTAGAATGGACTTTGAAATCAGTACATTGGAAAAATAAGGGTCTTACTTTTGGGAGGCTAGCAGGGGTTCTCAATTTCGTTCGAGTGCTTTTCATCAGCGCTCGCTGCTCCGTTGGCAGCAAGTGATACTTCATAGCTTCAATGAGGTAATCTTTACAAGCACTGCTGTTCTTAACCAGTATTTCTTCTTCAACTCTCTGTTTATTAACAGAAGCGTAACAAGGTCTGAGCATGGTAAGGAAGTCAAACACAAATAACAGTCTGAAATGTAATAAAGCCTGTGTTATATCACACAAATGCAGATTACTTGGATTTTTTTTTATATTGTAGTTTAACCCCAGTTCAACAAAAATGTATGTGATGGCAATATGCAGTCACTTCAAAAATAAAGGTGATGGTCTAAATTAGTAAGAAGAAGAAACAGTGTTAGGTGAGGTAAATCACTTCCTCACAATCCAGCACCTTTCTTAATTCTTCAAACACAGAGAGTACAGAACACTTTAAGGAAGGGGTGGGTGAGAAGAATTTAGTGACCTAGTAAGCCACCCCACGACAGTAAGAAACTACAACAGCAAAACAGAACATAAGAACCTACAAAAGCAAAACAAAAAAACCCTCAAAACAACCCATACAAATTGAAGGAAATTCATATCACAAAACCAGATTTTCTAAAATAAACACCCACCAACCTGCTACTACACCTACTAATCAATGCTAATAGTGAACTGATATTTGCAATCTTAAATATTTGACCTGACACCTAAAAATTCAAAATGATCTTTTAAAAATTGAAAAAAATATAATATGTCTGAACCAGGTAAAGAAATGTTTCCTTTATCAGCAAGTCATAACCAACTTAGATTCACTTCTG
>WUAM01000407.1:683604-727176 GCA_024336885.1 Actenoides hombroni | reverse complement strand
AAATTCACTTCTTAAAAGATTCACTTCTGAAATTCACTTCTTAAAAGATTCACTTCTGAAATTCACTTCTTAAAAGATTCACTTCTGAAATTCACTTCTTAAAAGAAGTGTTGTATCAAATATTATATTAAAAATTAAGCTAACCTGATCTCAGCTAATTAATTAATTGAGATTACTAGTGTAGCCTGACAAGCAGTCAGCTAAGCAGATAAATATGATACCCTCTATGTAACAATCCATTATCTGACTCTGTGTGTCTGTATATGCACATGCATATATAATGGTGGCTGTCTGTTTATTTTTATTATCAGTACATGATCATTTAAAATTATCCATCTGGCTTTAAAAAAAATAAACTGAAATGTTGACATGCAAAACAGTATTCCTTTTTTTGCTTACCTGAACTAAATATTCACGGGAAAGCAAGGGCAGGCGAACGTGCTCCATCAGACGTGCCATTAGCTCCTGCCTTACATCTTTGTCATGGTTTACCCACGCTATCACTGCTTCAAATACCTTCCAGGAAACAAACAAATGCGAGTCCCTTGACTTAACAAATTCAGTAGTATGAAAATATCAGTGTTCCTCCCAAACTAATTTTTGGCTAACAGGAGAAAAGACAACGGCAGGTACAGCTCCCGTTATGTCCTTAGTTACCCACTGAAAAATTCTCTTTTTGTATCACTCCACTACTGGTGTTTCAAGCCCAGCTGCACTACATTGACAAAATGTATACAATAATTTAATTGATAGGGAAAAATCCAATAAAACTAGGGAAAAACCCAATAAAACTAGGGAAAAACCAACATGGCAGCAGGGATATTACAATGCTCATGCTTTTCTTCCTTTCTGGGAAAATCGACCTGCCACTTCATCACTCAAATGACTTATCACCAAATCTTACTAGGACAAGCAATCCCAACCCTAGTCTCTCCTCTATTGCATAGCAGCTCATCATAAACCACAGCATTAAAACCTTAATTATACTCCAGAGATGCAGCATCACATGCATCAAGATCAAAGTGATTCAACCAGACCTTCAGGGTATTATGGGAACATCAACAGGACTTAGCTAGTTGCAGTTTATGCAAATCTTAGATTCAAAGTTAAAAAAAGAAAAAGTTTTAGCATGACACTCACTACCTAGCCATACAAATCAGTTTAGTCTCATTTGAACAGAGGTGTTAGTACAACCGTGGACCCCTTGGAAAAGAGAAAACCTCCATCGTTTAAATCGATGGATTAAGAAATACATCTACAACCTGAAAACCATTAGAGCTTCAGAGAGATACAATGGGCTCAGTAAATAGCACAAAGTTTAAAAACTGGCTTTGAAAGAATGACTTCTAGCTAAAGGTGAGCCAACACACATTTAAACTCCAGTGTGGTTATACCAAGCTACCTAGTCAACTCCTTTACAACCCACATTTGCTCAGTTAGGCTACCCAGCTCACATTCACATACAGAGCTTTAATACGTTTGTCAGACTGCTGATGTTAAAGTTAGTAGATGGCAAATACTTACTCTTCAAACAACTGGGTTTGAGTTAGCTACCCCTTGGTAAACCAAAGCCTGCATATGTGACTCATGGCACGCGTTCTATTTGTTCTGCTTGAAGATGACAAGGAATCCATTTCATTTTGTTTCCATTTTTTTCAAAAAAACCCAAAGGGTTATGTGATTTAATACAATTTTAGGATTTTTAAGAGTTGAGATTAGTTTTCAACATCAGACTGGCAACACTTTCAGGAAAAATCCTTTAAACAGAACCACAATACACACCTCATTTCACTGAGGAAACAAACAGATCCAAAGAAGAGCGCGAGAGCAAGTTTGCCCTCTCACCCCAAAGGATAAAAAACATACTGGGACACAGATGGTCTTACCTTCTCTTCTGAGGCAATTGTGAGTTTGTCACTGGATATAAGACTGCACACCTGCTCTACACCAAGATTGAGGTATTCTTCACTAAGTACGACATCAGAGAAGTGCTGTTCTGTTTGGAGGAAAAGCAGTACTCTGACATACAGTGCTAAGGGCATCCCACAACAAGCATTAAAGCAGCAGAGGGAAAACAGAGGAAAACAAGTCAACACACGTGCCATTTTGGCATATCTAGAAGCAATACCTTAAAACATTTTACACACATCAAGGCTTAGTCTCACAGACAGCTTTCATATTTAAAAATTCTTAAAAATAATTCAAATATTACAACACATTATATTTCAAGTAGCAATCATAGCAATTTAACATTTTCAGCTCATCATTTGTCCTCGACAGTTACTTAAATCTTATTTTGCTAACTTTGTACGCACAAATACAACAAAAAAGATTTCCAAAAAATATTCTCTCTGTGCCACTGACAAACATGACAAAACCTGCAGTTCAAGATTAACAATGTCTGAATCATGAGAACTAACAAGCAGTTTTACAGGCTAATGTAGGTCAAATCAAGCAACAAATCTGGATCCTGTTGTACCTCTCAGAACTGCTACAAGGTCAAAAAATACGATATATCACAATCTCTACAGTGTGTAGATGTGTAGTTTTTCCCTCTGTTTTTTTGTTTTTAATGCCTCAATTTAACAAAAAATGACAAAATTCTATGTCTTAGTTGAACTGGGCATTTTCTTTCAACATACAGCGTGTATCTTTATCAAGTTGCCCTCCAGTTATTCTGTTGTCCTCTCCCTTCCTTAAAATCGCTTTTTAAGCCATTCAATTGTTTAAAAAGTAGCTCCATCCATTTAACTGTTACTTTTCCCCCTCTACTGCTATTCCTAACAGAAGTCAGAAGGGCCAGCTGTCACTGGAAATTTCAGAATTCACTCAAAATTAGGATAAGTGAAAAAAGGCCATCAAACATATTCAGACTGAAGAACTTTTTTTAAAAGTCTTTTGTATCACTACTCAAGACTCCATGCTTGACAAACTGTCTTAAGCTGTTAAAAAAAGTTAAAGAATGTTAAATGATTCCAGATCAAGAACTCTATAAATTTTTCAATTCAACTTTGCAGGGTATAACAGCTTTTTCTTCTGCACAGTACTGAAGATCAGAGAAAGCAAAAAGATAAATCTAACACAGTCTCTTCCTTTATCTAGTTAAACATCCTGTTCCTTGAAACAGGCAGCACAAATTGCTTCAGGTAAAAGTCAAAAAAATATATATGAAAAGTATGACAATGAAACTTTGTTCCATAAAGGTCTCACTATAACCAGGAAAGATTAGAGATTGGTAGTCAGAAGGATGATATTGTAGCTAACAATTATTTTAGTGAGATATAGTCCAGTCCCTTTGAATCCAGGTAAATTCTTGACTTTAACACCTTCCTATAGTAATAATACCACAGCCTCATTTAAAAAAACAAAAACAAAAGAAAGAAAGAAAAAAAAAAGAAAAAAGGCTGACATCTAAATTTAACACTCAGTTTACTATTACTCAGTTTTCAATTAATATCTCCCTGTTCTAATGCTGAATACAACGATAGGGAAAGCTGCACTCCATCTACTCAAAATCATTCTTTATTCTACACTCCTTTTTCAGCCTTCATCTCTATTTACAGCAGATGGTCCCTGGCCTTTTCAGTCCCTCATTGTACCACCTCTTCATTCATGCAATCATCATCCTACAAGTCCCTGCAGTTCTGCAGCGCTCTCTTACGATAGACACACAGAAATACTACTGATTTTTTTTTTTTTTAACACCACCAATACTTTTTCAATCCTTACAACTCTTGGTCTATTTGCTTTTCAGGCTACAAATATGCAATTTCTTTAACCGAAGTAGAATTTTCTGAGATACACATTGTAAATAAGGATTTGATTCATTTTACTATTTGCACATGGCAAATAGAAATTGAGAAGTGTAATTTGCATTAATTAGTTTTATGATAAACTCAACATTTCAGGTGAAACTGACTGTACTCAGGGCTGAGTTAAGAAGAAAGAAGCAATACTCATCCAAATCTCTCACAAATCTGAGATTCAGAAGCCATGTTCATCTTCCCTTGCGAAAGTCAATTCAACAGCATATCACATCCACGAGGACACACTTTGTGAACTAGAAATACTCAAGTTGATTTTATAGACTCATATACAAAAGGCTGGCATTTGCAAAGTTGATTTAGATTTATGGCATGCTTTAAATAGGACGAGAACCAGCCTCTAAACCAGAAGAGTCAAAGCTGAGCATTTTCAAAGTAATAAAATGAATGTGAGGCTGTCTCCTGTTTTCATGCTAGGAAGAGAACTGTAGAAGAAAATCTGAAAAGAAATAAACAGTACCTGACCAAAAACTAAGACTATTTTACTGGAGGTCAGCCTCTGTGCTTAGAGCATAAACCAAGGCACATGGCCAAGAGAACAAAGAAGAGTGGGGGGGAATAAAAAAGTTACATATTAAAACAAACTACTCAGTCAACAGCTACAGGCTCAGGTTCTTAAGCAATACCTGGAAACAAATCCTCAGCCAAAGGAATTACAGCAAAAAGAGGAATAGGAGAGTAGATTGCTATGTATATATTTTAGACATCAAAAAAAGAGATAAGGTGAAATCACTTGTCCCTCAAGAACCAGATCTCTTGTTGTCAAGGCCAGATGATTAATAGATAACCTTTTGGCAGAAGCCAATTGAAATCACAGCTAAATGTATTATTCAAAACAATAAGAAACTAGAAAAGAATTTGGAAATGCAAACCCACCAATTACATCTGCCAACAGCAATTTATCTACAGTTGGTCAAGTGTTTAAGACAGAAGGCATTATTTTATTATATACAAAAGTAAGGCTTATAAAATTGAAACCTTTTGCTTCCTTTTAACAAGCAGGATATTAGCATATTTGAAATAATATGAACCAGTACTATGAGTTCCAAAAATCCCCCTTAGATTCTCTTCTGGATAGAAAAGAGAAAAATGGTACTGGGGGTGTGTGTATTTTTTTGCCTTCTGGCTTAGGCTTTGTATTATCCCATATTGTTGCTCACATCCTGAAAGCTTAGATACTCTGCAGATATTAACATCAAATACCATTAAATTTATGACACAATTAAATATTTCATGCATCTTTCCCTTGCAAAATCTCAAATTAGCTTGGTTTTTATTTGTTGCATTACATAATTTATTTGTGGCATTCACTTTCTTCATGAACATCTCCTAGATAAGCAAACAGATAGAACTATCTGGTTGGAAGTTTTAATGAGAGAAAAAAAATACTTATTTTTTTCCCCAAATCAGAATTTTCCACACAGTGTACAACTTTGACAAATTTGTACTGGAATCCTGCCACGCTTCTTGCCACTTTACCCAGACATTGAAGCCAGCTGGCTCCAGAGCCAGCCAGCCTGGAAACAAGCTGGCTTAGAAGATGCAGAGTCTTGGCTCCCAAATTCCCACTGCCTAAGCAAGTAAAAGTCTACTTCTTTATTATCAAAACTAAAATCTGTCTTTAAAAAAAAATCCCTTCCATTTTAGGACCTTTCTAAAATATCTGCTCCAATTGCATATGAAAAAGAGATTTTCACATTTTTGCAACCAGTGCAGACAGTTTCTATCTGAATAGCTAAAAATCTGTCCTTGTCTGCCCTGTACCAGTAGGATTGGACTTTAGCTTCAGGGACAAACTAAAAGGACAAAGAGGAAGTTCTTCACAACATGAAAGGGGCTAGTAACACAATGTTTGGAAGTACAAGAAACCATGTCAGGGTGGAGGGCACAGGAAGAGAATACAAGCTGTAAATGTACCACTCTTTGGTATTTTCCATCCTGAGTTTGACAGTGTGTATTAGAGGTGCACACAGCAGCAGTAAGCACTCGACCTACCTCCTCCATCCAGAAGGCACACAGTCATGAAGGCCATAAAGATACTGATGCTAACTATATTTTCCAATAACATTGGAAGGAAAGTTACATCTGAAATCCGCACAGGACATTTTATGCTATAAACATTTGTGGAGTAATTCACAAACGCTATTTCAGTCATTTACATACCTACAGCCTGACCTTCTCTGGCTCAATTGCCTTTGCTGAATGGAATAAAGTATGGAAGCAAAGGTCTGCTGAAGTTCCCTCAGAATAAAAAACAACCTTTCAGTGAATCATGGTGGCCAAAAATAAAAGCCTGTAAATCCATCTTCTCCCTTCTGTTTAATGACAGTAGCTGTTGTCAGTGCTTGTGTACGACGTCGTTGAAGACTGCTTACATTACTGTTCCAGCATTAATAGACTTCAGTCATTTTCTAACGTTTTGCTGAGGTGTTCCAGCAGCTGATGACACTTAATATGCATTTCCAGAAATCTTTGGAACATTTTGCACACTTGCAGAAACCTTCTCCCAAAGATCTTCCCAGAGCCATGTTGACACACGTAAAAAACATTGTCAGAGCTTATTAGTACCAGAGTATAAAAAGGGGAAAACCCCTCCTATTCCCTAGATCTTTTCCAGAAAGTAATCCAATATTTATTAGTATGTGAAATAAAGCATCACAATCAAATCTATCCAGTCTCCTAAGTGTCCTAAATTGTCTATTTCACAAAACTGATGATATGCTTTACAAACTACATGAGAGGAAAAAAAACCAAACCACCTGCATCTTTCTGATGTGATAAAGCTGCAAAACCAGCTGTAACCCTCCAGAAATGCAGCTTCTTTCTGAACTGATACTCCCTTGGTTTAGAGCAATGCAGAGCATGGGAGCTTGGAAAGATCTAAGCTTAAGTTCACTTAAAAGAACAATGACAAAAACAAAAAAAAGAAAGAAACAAACAAAACGTTTAGCAGGAATTAGGTTTTTTTAAATTATTGCTTCAGTTCACAATTTCACATTATGATTTTTTTTTGTCTTGGGACAAAAAGTGTTTACTAACGGCCTAAAATGAGGCACTGGTCAAGCAGGAACTCCAGCATTATTACTGAAGGGTAGATGCAAGCTCTGGCAGTTGGAGAACTGTCAGAAGCTAAGTATTACAGATTCAATTTATTTTTTTTTTAAATCTGATTTTTCAGTTTTATGCTTAAATAACTGGTTTTGAGAACACCATGAAATTCATAGCAGCCAAGGTAACAGCAGCATAGCAACAGATGTTGCTACTCGGAATAGAAGCATAAGAAAGATTCTGCTACATCCTTTCAATCTCATGCACACGAATGTACAAAAGAATGGTCTACAGAAGACATGGATGCTTTCCAGTCCAATCAGGGCTCAAATCTTTAAACTCAGAGTACCAGAATCAGGAACTCTGTATCCCACAGTTAAGTACAACACATCAATCCCTGCTTTACAACACATGCTAAGACCCCCTAACAAAAGTTTGCTGCGTAAAGTTGGTACTCCAAAGACACTTCTTCCATGGGTAATCCCAGGTTTCCAAACCCTGCAGTGGCCTATGCAGGGAGTGGAAGAACATTCTTATTCTTTGGTTATACCTAAGAAATATGTCAAGGCCTAAGCAGAGAGCATGCGTCTATCTAGTCCAAGATAGCATACCCCTCTTCATTAAAAAGCTTTACCAATCTACTTTTGGGTTGTGCATAACGTTATGACAACTATAAAATGCACCATTTTCTGGGGAAAAATTATTCTGTGAACATCCTCTAAGAGCAGGTAAGATGTACCCCAGACTAAAACTAAGGATGGACTAGCAGCGCTTATGACACATACTTGTACTCTGCTAGAGGACGATCAACTCCATCACAGGATTGTGAAGCTCCAACATTAATGCAAATTTGGTTTTTTACTCCCACTGGAAGGAAGTTCCAGAGTTTTACTTTTCTAATAACTTCTCGTCTACACTGGCATCCTTTTATGCTACTAATAGCAGAAGTCTATTTGCAGAAGTAACTCCCTGCCTCTTTTTCTACAGTATAAAATAGCAAGTGTAAGAAAATCAAGACTGGGAGAAGTTAAACATCCAAATATACTTTTCGTTTTCTTTAGCGGGGAAATATCTTCACTGCTTTTTTCAATCTAAAAATCCTTTTCTGTAGTCATTCTAGTTTCTGAAGCCTTAATCCCAAAATGAACTCCTGGGAGTTCAGCTGTCTGTGATACAAGGCCTAACTCTGAAATGGTACAGCCATATATCCTTAGCTCATGCTTTTAAGAACATTTTTTTCAGTTGTAAGAAAGAGCCTTGATAAAGCACAAAGAGAAATTTGAGGTAAAAACAGGGGCAGGGAAAGAAACTATGATGGCTGAGATACAGGCAGTACGAAGCTTGAAAACTCAAGAGGAAAAACATTAACCTGAAAAGGTATAAAAGCATACAGAAGAAAATCAGGGAGTCAGTAGACAAGTCCAGAAAGACTGATGATCAGCCCATTCCAAGGAGAACCAAATGCCAACCCTTCCTCCCTGCGTGCTTTTACCAGGAGTACTGAGCATGCCAGTGCTCAGCCTAGGAGCTTGCAAGTGACAGATAGGACCAATAAATAGCTTCCTTCTCATTTTCACTTGTCTGGATCCTGCTTGCAGAGTCTTTTCTGAGCACAACAAAAGATGCCTGAACCAAATAACCCTGACAGGAAGGGTTACAATTTGGATATAGCTCCTGAGCTCTCAAAAACATTTAACAAATATTGCACACAAGGTCTTGCCAGGGTCTTAGATTTTATATTTCTAGAAAGTAATTTATATAAATATTAACTTCAGCTAATAAATTGAACAAAGATTGATTAGAAGGAAATGAAGTAGTTTGGAAGTTCCTAAGATATAGTCAGAATAGAAGTCGGAAAGAATAATTTAAAATTCAAAATGAAGCAATAGGTCTATCAGAAGGTATTCCCTCAAACATTAAATGTCTGAATATCAACTCCAGTTAACAAATGTACATCGTGCTTCCTTCTGTGTAAAAGGTCAAAATTATGATAGCTTGTTGGACTTGATATTCTATTACTCAAAGACAAGAAGATTTAACTTCAACTTTTTGCCTAATTGTCTACATACAGTTATCACCAAGTCATTCAGTCACATACCTATTAAAACCTCAGTGAGGTATGCAGTACAAAGCACTTTCAAAAAACTGGAATAGCTTTTATTATTTTTTTGTTACATAAATAATTTGAACACAATTTTACTACATTAAAAACTCCTAAGCATGGCTGATTTGTGTACCTCACTTTCACACTTACTACAGCAACCAATGATTCTGTAGACACCTAATCATATGAGTTTGCTGTATTTCTGTTTTTTTTTCCCTGAAACATCCATTTTTGACAGAGATACTATGAAGTCCTAGAAGTGGGTAAAAAAAAAATAAAAATCCACTCTATACCAGAAAACAGTTTTTCTAGGAATTAAAGCAACTGAAAGCATTCATCAAAATCCTTCTTTTTTATGGGGTCTAAAATTACTCAACGCAATAAAAAGCCTATTGTTTGGACCCAGACATATGAACTGAAGTACTTAGTGCTCTATTTCAGGAAAATCTTCAGGTTCAACTCTGTACTAATTGATAATGATGCTAATTGGTCACTGTACATTTTAGAAAAGTTATAAAAAGCAATACAACCATTCTTAATTTCTTCTTCAGCCTTATTCTAGCTTTAATTCTCTTTTCTATATTGCTCTCATCCTAAGCCTGACAAGTGCTAGGGATTAAGGCAGGCAGTACACGGAATGCAATGTGATGAAGTATCTCACACCCTGACTATGCATAGCATATATATCTCGAGAGTAAGAACAGAGTGTGCTTTGCTTTAAAATTCACCACACAGATATGGCAAAAACACAGTAGGAGTTGAGCTGGCAGCTCATGGTATGGGCCAGCAGGACTCCAAGAATACAATGACCAAAAAGGGAAGCACAGACAAGGAAAGTGGTTCCTGGAGGAATTTGACAGAAATGGAAGGTGGTTTGATTACAGAGGAAAGAGAAGTTTAGTTCCAAGCACAGAAGTATTAGACAGAGATATGAAATAAAAGAGTCAAGTAAGTGTAATTCTGCTGAATTGGAAAAGCCAAGGATGAGAAGTAGGGATTTGATCTGGGGGTAAAAGGACTATTTCAAGAGTAGTAAAATTACCTTAGCAGACAGAAAGGAAGTTACAGCAGAGATAGATTTACATTGCAGCAAAAGGGAAACATGACGTAGAACAGATTTGGTAGGGAGGGAAGAAAGTAAATAGAGGAATGCATGTTGAGAGAAAATAGTGGAGGAGACTTAAAGTTGTCAGGTTTATGAATTTGGATGACTGGGAGAACACTGAAGTCAGAAGTGATGGGGAGAAGGGAAAGATATTGAGATGGAAAGCAATTCAGTTTTGCTGAACCTGAAGTAGAAATGAAACATCCAAGAAACACTGAAAAGACAGGAAAAGATCTGTGACTCTGCATGTAAGGAGACATACCTGAGAGTCATTCTCAGCCTCTGACTCAAACATCATGACCCCAAGGCACTCAACACACAGAACAGTAAGATCATTGCTACTTAAATAAATTAAAAGCCTTAAATTTTGGTGACAGTGTCATGCTACTAACTCATAAGCTTACACGATGGTTTGTTTTCTTTTGAGTAATCTACATTTTACAACCCATATTGGCAACAAGAGCAGTCAAACAAGGCTTTAATCCACTATGTTAAAAATTACCAGTTTCGTAATACACTCTCTGAAACTATACATCTATAATTTTCCAACAGCAGAAAATGTATTTGGAATATAAAATGAAAAAAAAAAAAGGATTTTATCCTTCATAGAATCATAGAAATGCAAGCTGGAATGAATTTCAAATCATCTAGTTTTGCACACAAATGTGATTTAGATAAACCTAAATCAGAAGTTAGTCCAGTCTGCTTTTTCACAGCTGCCTAGCAGTGGCAGGTCTGTAGCTTCCACAGAAAGCCTGCCTGATCTGTGTTATTTTTATAATTAGATTTTTCCTTAATATCTGAAATGACTTGAAAAATACCTCACAAGTGAAGCTTACTTATCCTTGGTCATTTTTACACACAAGAACAATTGCGCTCCTTCTCAGTCTCATAGGCTTTGAGTTTCTTGACTGAAAGTGTTCTCTTCCCTCACAGTCTTTGTCATATGTCAGTCTGGTTTCTTAGGATGTTTGTGTTAGACTTCCTCGGATTCACTTCAGCCTGTTTACATCTATCTTAAAGTTGGGTTCCACATTTTTCCACCTAGGGTCTCACCAGCACCAAGGAATGGGAAATGCCTGTTCTCCCTTGCTGCCCCTGTGCCACACTACTGCTTACCACAGAATCAGAATGACTTCTTCATTCACAACAGTGAGCAAAACAAGAACCTAATTTTCAAAAATGCCAAGACTTGACAAAAGCCAGCCCTCTTACAGATGTGAATAACGCAGTCTTTAAGAAGACCATGACAATGTAATAAAATTAAGAATTACATGAACATTTCCCTCCCCCTCCAAAAAAAAAAAATTTCCATGCTTTTTACATGGAAAGTGGAATTTTGTCAGCTAAGCTATACAGTTAGATGATGAACCTCTATCTTCTTTATGTCAAAGTAGAAGAATAAGACTGCAAGTACCCTTAATAGTGGGAAATTTCAAGTCTTGGGCTAGACGAGCAAGATTTTCAGAAGATAAGTTGATAACACTTTACTCATGGTACGTTTCTCGCTTCTTAGGCAGTGTACAGATTGTCCTAACCTCACCCATGCCCTTGTCTTCTTTCTTCCACTATGTAGTTCCTACAGGCTGTAGCTTGTGACACTTGCCAGCATTTTAATTTTTCTTTCCTGATTTTGTCCCCTAAGTGGCTGTACAAAAGTTTAAACAGCAAGCTAGCTTCTTTCTGGATTACAAATCACTTGGACCCTGTATGGCCCTGATAGGCCATCGAGATGCTGCCCCTTTCTCCTCATTATGACTATGTTCTGGACAAGATACTTTATTTCTCTTGAAGGCATTCATATGAAATGCACTCTTCATCAGAAGATACACGTCTGCAATATCCTGGATAAACTTTGTTTTCCTCTGGGTGGGGTTGAGTAGGTGTAGAACCCCCATGTGTGTACCCCCACACAAATATCAAGCTATATGCTATGCCAGTGATAACTTGCCTGCATATGTGTTGGCCTTGTTCAAGAGATCTGTGCATGCATGCATATCAGCAAAAGCACGAATCCCCAGGCAGTTGATAGGATGAAGCTGGGATTCCAAAAATTCACAGCAAGTCCTTTTCACATCCTGCAGTTGCAAGAGTCCAGCAGCTGGAAGCAGTACCTGTAAGAAGCAACTGGTGGTTAACATCTCAATTCCGAGCTTATTGATTAAAAATCAATATTAATAAAGAAAGCCATTAAAATTAATTTTAAAATAGATAAAAATTTCAGCATTATGTAACTGAAGAACTTAACATCCAACATTAACATGATTCACCTCCCTGCAAATACCATTTCAGATTTCAAATAATAAGAAATATCTCTACCACCACATTCACTGGAAAATCATTCCACCAGATTATCATTCTCACACTTTGTGTAAATTCTTCCCAATATTCATTCACGAGTTGCCCTCTTACTCTTCCCAATGCTCCATAATTACATCTCATTTCCAAATCTTCAGCAATAGCTATTTTTTTAAGTCAAAGTTTTCTAGACCGTGCTAGAATATATAAAAGTCATCGACATGCAAGCACCAAATCTCGTACCCGTTTCAGCATCAATAATAGGCAGCTTTCTGCAATCGATTCCGTAAGGACTCAACTCAGCTTACCAAGAAGTCTGTGATCTTCTTGGAGAAATGACAATTCAGAGGCATTTAAAAGCCTCAGCATATATAATGCTCTATAACTCATTAAAAATCCCTATCAGTAAGGAATTAGTGTAAACAACATTTGTCCTTCGACTTTCACAAAGCAAGCATGAAGTGAAGAATTTTAAAAGCTGCATAACATACACTTTATTTGCCCACTAAAACTTAAACGTGAGGTTTAGGTAAATTATAATTGTGCCATTGAGAAAAATTCCATACTGCTATCTAGAATTTCTTCATAATATTTTCATTTTTTGTGTCTTTAGTAGTTATTTTAATGAGATTTCCATTTGAGAACATTCAGATGTGAAATTAATGTTAGCTTGCATCTTCAGTGGATGACAACAGGCAAGGTTTTAACACAGAGATACTGCAACTACTCACTCACATATAGAGAAGACATATACTACAGGGCTGCATCAATAACGAGCAAGCAAAACCCACACTAAAGACAACGGCTGCACTACTCTTGTTAACACTTGCTTTTCATTTAAACAATTAGTTGGGGAGAATTAAAGAGAGTCAAAAGAAGAAAGCTGGATGAATAGAGAGCTGGAAGAGCAGAGTAAAACAATTTAGAAACCTGTGCAACACTTCCTGCATGAAAGCTGCAGCTACACTTCTACTTTACTGCTCTTTGAAGGAAGTTTTAGCCTTAGTAACTGCCCTTAGAATCAAACATTTGTCACCATCTCTGTAGGCATCTATCTACTTGGCTTCTAAAGAGCTACTATTTACTCTTCAGACTTTTTTCTTGAAATAAAACTAACAATTGTGAACCAAACTAAAAAAACAAAGGACTTCAGGCGATACAACTTTGTAAAGCTAATGTCTACTTTAAACTCAATTTTTTATTCCTACTTTTACTCTTTGTTGCTGTTCCTCTCCATTAGAGCATGTTATATATGAAGCCTATGTGAAAACCACCTTTCTGTTTCTTGAGATATTAATCCCTAATTTGAAGCAATAATCCACTGTAGTCTGTTTTACACATTCGATTATCAAAAGTAGACAGCAAAAAGGAAGGACCATAATATTTAGCAAAAGTTTGAATATCAATGGTTATTCAAGAGAAAAAAACAAAAAAAATGTGATTGTACTGAGATAGACTACTGCTAAGTGAAATAACTAAAAACTAGTTAAAATCTCAGGTAATCCTGGAGGATATCAAAAGAAGTCTTAACAAATTAAATGGAGATCTGTACATAAGTGTGACAAAGATAATTCAAAACAAATTTAGTAAGTTTAAATGCTACTCATTACAAGGTTAAAAAAGTACAGTGAATTCATATCTTCACATTTTAATAAACATGCGGAAATGAAAACAGTAGTAATACAATTTCTATTACTAGAACTACAGCATGATTAGTTATAACAGGGAGTAGATAACTCATTTGATAGTGATTTCTAGGATATGATATCATCATGAAATTACATACCAAAAGTCAAGGCTAGAAATCTAACACAAGTATTTACTCGCACAACTCGTCCCAATGAAGCAAACACTTTGTGCCTGCTTAGAAGTTCAGTAACCAATTCAAGCACAGTCCCAGATAATGTTAGACATGTTATCAGTATAGTTGCACAAATAAAGCAATCCTTGACTGCTTAAATGGATTTCGTAGAAAAACGTGTCAAATTATCATCAAGCAATAAACAAAATGGAAAGGTGAAATTTGAAGATGCTATGCAAAAAAGAATTTCAGATTCGTACACACAGTTACACTGAGATGCTCACTCATATGAGGAGTAAAGCAATGTTACAAGAACTAGAAGATTACATTTCATTGTAGGAAATGTACATCTGTTTTTAAATTACTGAGTTTGTACTGTAACTGAGTTTGCAAAGTTACAGGTTTCACTACATTTTTGGTATCAGACAATAAGATATTTCTATCTAAATATATTTGTGTATTCTGCTCCTAAAAAGGAAGAGAGTCAAACTGCATCAAATTTATTCCAGTGAAATTATACATTGGACTTGAGTTACTAGGCAACAAGAACTGTGATAACATCCAGCTATTTCTGCTTGTACCTATAGAACTGTTAGCCTGGAAGCTGTAACAACCTGTGTTTAAAAATACAGTTTCGACACAGGCAGATTTCCTCTGCTCAAGCCAGGGACAGAAATATATGGAGGAGGAGTGGAACTCCCAAAATTCTCTCAAACCCATTAAAAAAAAAAAAAGACTATATTAAAACTGCAGTACAGATTACATTTATCTACTGCTGACTTCAAACTGGGAGGCTACAGCTCAGATTAATTTCCAGCATAGCCAGTAGAGGGTATCCTAACTTTCCTTTAAAGATCAAAAATACTTTAATACGTATACTGCTTTGTACTGCAAGAAATGCAGAGGGGAAGAAAAATCATCTCCAATTGCTTATTCTTTGCAAACATCTCCTCATCACAGCGGTTGTTGTTTTCATAATCAAAGAAATTGAACGGATTATTATTACAGATGGCACGTAAGAAAGAACGTCTTCGCTTTTTTTGTCACGGTGATGAAATCTTGGAATGACTATTACATTTCCTAGAGAAGATCATTTAACCCTTACAAGCCTTTGACGACTATGGTTATCTCCTGGTTCTCCTGCGGTGCTACTTCTCTTCCCAAAGCCATGTGCACCTGACACACCACGTACACCTCTCCAATGCCACCGAGACAAAAACGACTGTGACCAGACACAAGTGTTTGGTTTAACATCCACCTGCATAGTCAGGAGGGATCAACTTAAGGCCCTAGACTGGGGTCCCTCTTTTCACTGGAGTAGATTCAAACCCTTTAAATTAACCTATCTCTTGAGTTAACCAGATCAACTTGTCACCTGAGGCTGCTGCCCTCTCTTGTGGCCCTTCAGACACGTGCCAGGAGGATGCTGAGGGTACTGATGATGCCTGCAACTTTTCTCCTGCTTTTTTTCCCCCAAACAGTATCATGACTCTGTTCACCCTTGTACAGCTGGACATATTTACCTCATATGCTCAAAACATACACTTATGGAGGTCTGAGGGTGAGCAGTAGCAGGCACCTCTCCAGTTCTGTGTGAGTTCACAAGGAACACCTTTACAACAGTCTGGGGGAGAGAGATCCTCTGTGACTCACCAACAAACCCCTATAGTAGAAGAAGGCTCAGAGGAGGTGGGCAAAGGCTTCCTCAGCTAGCCAGACCAGTGTGGGGAGAGGCATGTAACGTGGCTCAGTTCAAACATAAAGTATAAAAACTGATGATCTAATGGGCATCCCTTCACAATATACTTCAAAAAGTTCAGTGTCTCACTCCACCTCAGAGAGCCCCTTGCTCCCACACATTGGTACCACTTTATGCAACCCACAAGCTTTTAGTAACTGTCCTGCTAGTTGAGAATGGAGGGAAAAGTTCAGTTGTAGGAGCCACCAAGATGACTAAAGGTCTAGAGCATATGATATTATAAGGAGAGGCTAAGAAAACTGAATTTGAATAGCCATGAAATGCAGAGATCTTACTACTGCCCACAACTAGCTAATGGGAGGGTGGAGTGAACTAAACTGTTCTTGAAGATGTATAGCAATGAAACAAGAGGCAAGTAGGAACAAAGGAAAATCTGATGGGAAAGGAGGAGTTAGGTCATTTTTGTTATTTTTATATTGGTTGTGTTGGGTTATTTTTAAACCATGAGAGAAAGCCCCTGAACAGGTTGCCCAAAGAAGATGGAGAACCTCCACGCTTGGAGATATTAAAAATTAAGTGGACATTCCCCTCTACCTGTTTTGACTGGACCTGCTTTTAAAAAGTTCAATGCAAGTAAAACTTAAATTGATTTAAGCTTTCTGACTACTGATTTTAATCTATTTGATTCAGTAATTTTATGTCAATCTATCCTATCATCTCATATTTCCACTCCTCTTTGTACTGATAGATTCTCCTAGCCAGAATATACTGTGCTACCTGCAGTATGAAGATGCTGTAGGCAACATTTTCATCTCCACTAATTTTAAATTTCCTGGAATTTCTGTAAGATTTCAATCATGAATTCTTGCCCAGATTCAAATTGGTACCCACCAGCAATGCATTAATGTTAATAAGAAAATAATGAAAGAGCATCTTGCTCGTTTTGAGAACAGATCCCACAGCATAAACAAACCCAACAGTTCTCAGAGCATGAAAGTACTTTGCAAGCAAACAGGCCAATGCAAATCAAAACAGTGTATGTCAGGAGAACTGAATAATGTGCTGTCTAAAATAGAAAAAAAATTAATCCTTTATCACGTAGAGGTGAAAGAAACCACATCTGTAACACTAGGGAAGAGACTAACCTAGGAAAGCAGATGTGTGAGAGTCCAAACACAGTACAGTGCGACACAGAAGCACACAGAAGAGAAAGTTACATCTTTGGTAATTGCAGATAATCCATATTTTCAGTTACACTATTAAAATGAAATCAGTTTCAGTTATGTGAATGCCTGTCAGAGAACAAATTTTGAGGAAATACAGTAAAGTGTAGCCTCTGTTTCTAAGGTTTAAATAACCATTTCACCAAACTAAACTACTTGCTGTTTGTACCATCATGGCATAAGAAGGATGAAATTTAAAAAAACATGGTCAAAGATGATCCAAAGTATCTTTTTTTTATGATTATTTTCATCTACATGTATCTGTGCTGTAATTAAAACTGTGGTTTGTAACTGAAGTAGTCCAAGTTGTAGTGACATCGTTCAGCACTGCATTAGAGTTACGTTACTTGAGAGCGTGCATACAAAACCACTAAAGGAGATACAAATATTTTAACACTTGCAGTTAAGGAATAAAACATAGAAGTTCCAGTTCTGGAAAATTCAGCTGTGCCAGAATTTCTGTACAGACAGCACGTGTAAGTGAAATGCACGGTTCCAGTGTTAAGACACAAGTAAAATGCTACACTGGATTCAAAGATGTGCGTGAGCTACAAGTTTATATCTTGCAAAATATACAGGAGTATCTTAACATCCTTGACTTTATAGGCTATTGCACAGTGAAGACTTGGATGTGTAAATTTATCCTTTAGCTTAATGAGCCCCATCCAATTAAAAATAAGGTGCAGGTGGCAGTTTTATAGTACCAGAGGAAGAAATTGGATGGCTAATCAAAATCATCCTATTTCCTCACATTCCCTTAGTATTAGATGCAATCGGTAGAGCAACCAGTTCAGTTGAAAAGCAGCAAATAATCATGATAATCATGTAATATTTTGAATAACTGACACAATCTATAAAATACATCTCCTAACCTGGAAAGCAGTATGAAAGAT
Source organism: Actenoides hombroni (assembly GCA_024336885.1). Classification (NCBI taxonomy): domain Eukaryota; kingdom Metazoa; phylum Chordata; class Aves; order Coraciiformes; family Alcedinidae; genus Actenoides; species Actenoides hombroni. The sequence continues at coordinate 709,181 of WUAM01000407.1, read as the reverse complement.
GAAAATGGAATGTAAAGAAAAAGTGACTGGTTTACATACCTGCTTTTTCAACAGCATTGGAATCTGTACTTCAGAGTCCAGTTAGCGATAAGCAATTTATAGGAAGCAACTGATTTGCTCAGAAATTGGCTTTAGAAGGGACACCACTTTAGAAGATAACTCTGAACAAACTATAATTATTAATTAAAACATTCGGGGTAGAGGTGAGGGTTTTTTTGTTGTTTTCTTGGTTTGTTTTTTTGAAGGGGATAAGTATGAAAGTTTTGGGAGGGATTTGGTTTGCAGCTGGAGGTTGCTAAAGTACAGAAACAGATTCATGGAGCAAACAAAATAACAGAAGGGTCACCGATTCAAACAATACACCATGTTTAATGGTGTCCATCTGGTCTACAAAGGAGAACAACGCAGTCATGGTTGGCTTGAGGGTTTCTCTACATCTTCTCTAACAGAACAATGCCCTAAATACCACGTGACAGCGTATTTTGGCTTAAGCCTCCACACAAGATAGACAGCTTGATTTTCTATTCTGATGGTCATTTTTATTAACAGCCATGAGCTTAGCCTTTCCATAGCCTCTTCTTCGGTTAAAAGATACTAGAAATAGAAAAGAAATATTGGCTCACTTGAAGAGAAACATTCTTGAACCTAAAATTATTTTAGGTAGAATTTTGGATTTTCCTTTCAGTGAAGAATTGTAGACTATTTGGTAGGAACAGAGTTTTTGATTTGGTCTCTGAATTTAAGCATATGTACCATAAGTAATCGAAAATGAAAGCTCAGAATCCTTCCTTATACTCTAATTCAGTGCTTAAAAGATTATACAGCTACATAATAATACCTTTATATTTTCTTAGGGACAGGATAATTTAAATAAGACTAATTAGAGTCTGAACAAAGCCACTTGCTGCTGCTACTTTGTCACTCAGGAACTGAACAATTTATTTTTTACTTTTGGGAGCTAAACTGCCGGCCAGTCAAATAATGTACAAAGCTCCACTGCAGAAGGATTAAAAGAAGCTGAAAATATTAAGTAGGCCGGATAACATAACTCCTACTACGTGGTCTTGGGTATTTTTGTAAAGGCTGACCCACATAAAGAATCGCTGCATCACGTGATCCTTTTAGCTAATGTGCTTCATCTATAGGATTTACCCTTAACATCTCATCTTCAGCACCAGACCACCCTCAGTCTCAGCCCCCACTGACAGATACACTGAGTTAGATCGTACCAAAGGTCACTATGACAGAAAGATTTTCTCTACTATCCCATTCTCTCATGCAGAAGATGCATCCGTAGCACCAAGTTTTAGAGTAATACAAACCCAAGAACTGAGGACAACAGAAAGAACATCAAGTAGAAATGCTTTGTATGTATGGTGCCTCTCTTCAATACAAAAATTGTGGCAAGATTAATTACAGAGTCACAGAATGTTTGGGGTTGGAAGGAACCTCAAACGATCACCTAGTCCAACCCCCTGCCAGGGCAGGATCAGCGAGATCAGGTCACACAGGAACGTGTCCAGGTGGGTTTTGAGTATCTTCAGAGGAGGAGACTCCACAACCTTCCTGGGCAGCCTGTTCCAGTGCTCTGTCATCCTCACCATGAAAAATTAACATCTAATGTGCAATAAATGGCCCTTCAGTGGACTCAAAAGACATTTGATTACTCCAAGCTTTTAGCAGTACAGTTATGTTTTCATATTTTATTGATACAATCTATTACTTATTATTCAGTTTCCTAGAGCAGGCCATATTTAAATTCTCCTAGAAACATCACAGAGGAGTATCTCCTAAAACAAACAAACAAAAATAGAAACAATCAACCAAAAGAAGAAAAAAAAAAAGAAAAAGCAAGCATCAGCCTGAGTGACAAGTTTCATAACCACTTTAATCTAGATGCTGTGCTTTGAAAACTCAGGTATGGAGGCACAGAGTTCTCAAAGCAAATGACATCTCCAGCCTCACGTTTGAAATCTTTTTCATGTGAAGGTTTAATGCATAATTTCATGATTTAAAGAGTGACCCCTATCCAGAAAACAAACATTTTCAAAACAGCCTTTATTCAGTTTCTAGAAATTCCACATTATGTACAACAGCATACTGCTGAACCTACCTGCAAGGTAAGAGAGGTCAAACATGGAGTCTCTTCTTTCAGTGGCTTCATTTACTCATAATAATCACCTTCCAGTTTACAGGAAGGTGGACAGGCACACACGCTCTCCTTTGCACAGAACACTTGAAAAAGGAGCAAATGACCTCTGGGCTTTCAAGTTGGCAAGGGCTGTCTTTCAGGTTTTGCCACAGATAGCTTCACGGTCCTACACAGAACTAGAGACGTGGATGCCTATGGTAAAGGTCAAAGCTGAGATGAAAGTAGCTGCTTTCATCCGACTCGACAGAGAAGAATCTCTAACACAGCCTAGCAGTGTGATGATTTAAAGATCACAGACTTGGAGAAGTAGCACAAGCTGTTCAGTCTGAGAAGGCAGTTTACATACAAAAGTTTTTATTCATTAATGCCTAGTTAAAGGGCAACGACATCCTAGCAAGGCGGGATGAAGGCAGCAGGTTTTAGAATTGGAAAACTTGTGTTCTCAGTCCTGATTCCTTCTGACTTGCATACTGGTCACTGCGTCTGTTTCCTTTTTGGTTTTTTGGTTGGGTTTTTTTCAGTTTTGTTATCTCTTTAAATAGTTTATTCAAGTCTGTAAATTCCTTTGCGCCACTGCATATTTATAGCTTGTTGCTCTAATACCTCTCATAATGGAATCTCAATCCCAGCTGGCCCATAAAACAAAGAGTTAAAAGTATTTTCCAGGCTAGCTAAGAACTTTACAGTTTTACAGCTAAATGTATGTTGAAGTGACAGGTAAAATTCCTGTCTTAAAAAAAAAAGGCAAACGTAAAAACAATGCATCTCTCCCTAGTCAACTGCATGAAAACAGCTTCCACTTCAAGCACTAGGATACATCTTACCTTTTAGAACAGCATTTCTAGTTTGTTAAAACCAAACTTCACTTGAGGGAAACCATCAGCATTCAGTGATTTGCTGGTAAATAAATGTAAAGGCTGCAACAGGACAAGAACCTGGTCTTCCACATTTGAAAAGAGACAGGAAAAGATTGTGCTGATGGCAGCTGTGGTTCTGGTTGGTGGGTCAGGGATGCAGACTTCTTTTAAGAGTAGGAGAGGTGAAGATAAAGAGGAAGAAATGGCAAAACCTTTTGCCCTTAGAACTGTTTCTGTCTAGCTCCGCTGCAACCAGCAAGGGATTTCCTCTACACTCTGAGCCACACTGGAAGCCAGTTTGGCAGCTGGCTCGAGACAGAATCTGTTATGTCCTCCTTCCTTCCCCAGTGTATGGTTAAACCCACTATTTACTGAAATAAATATATAATAAAATATATAATAATTTAAAAAATATTTACTGAAATAAATCTTCACAGCACTGCTCTGCTTCCATCACCAACATCCCTTCCTCTGCCTTCTCCCCTTCCAAGGAAATGAGGAAGGGGAAACCTGGGATGGAAGAAAGTAGAACGGATGAACCCAACCCAGACCCAGACCTCTTATGCTTTCACCTAATTAGGAAGGTAAACCTTACAGGGTGAAAATACTTGCTTTGAAACAGCCTATCTAATGGTAGCCCAAGGTTCACAAGTAATCCTTTCCAAACTGAGGAGCACAGCTAGAAAAGCACACTGCTCACCTTCTGCATCCTAGGCAGCTCCTCTCATACATTGTGCAGCAACGTGCTCTATTGATTACACATCTACGCTAGGTGTAGTAACAACAGCAATGTGCATGCACATGTATGGTTTTGTGCACTTTTCTCTAAGTATCCTAAAGCAAAGCTCATTATCTTTCAGCGTAACTAACTCACTCTTTTACCCTTAAAAAAAGAGTATGTGGGATCTCTGAAACAAACAGATACTGGAAGAAGAGTCCTTCTTTAGTCATCTCACAGTCAACCTAAAAAAGGCCTGAATTCTCTCCCTCTCTTAAATGCTAGCTGTTCCATGTCTAAGAGCTTGTAGCCTTTCCTCCAAGTGTACTATTCCTGTCGTATTTTAGAGCACCCAGCAGAGTGTTACAGGTAAGAACACAGATTTCTACAATGCCAATACAGGTGCTGCTGTGCCAGTTTTTTACACTCCTTTTTGAAGTCACTATTTCACAATGAGCAGAAGTTTTCCTAAGGTGACTACAGGATGTTATTCTATTCTAGGAAAAGCTGTTAATGTAAAACATAGCAATACGTAGGAGTCATCCAAATTTTTCTTTTCATGCATTACTTGACACTTCCCAACATTAAATATGGTCTGCAATCATGCTAGCCCAACACCTAGCTTAGCTAGAAAGCAGGGAAATTGTCTATTTTTGTCTGGTCTTCAAAAAAAAAAAAAAAATCCTTAAACCAGTTGATTACCTACATCTTCTGCTACCTACTTTTCAATACTACAGAAAACCTGCCCTTCTTTGGAAGCTTGTGACACATTACAACCATTTTGATCCAGTGAAAACCAACTACTTATTCCTATCTGTTCCTATGCTCCCTAGGGATTTTTGATCTATTTATTGCTCATCATGTGACAATTCAGGAGGGACTATAACTAACTTGACTTTCAAAAGCCTTTGATATGGTTATTTCTGGACAACTCAAAGAATACCAGGAGGTTTTCTAGGAGCTACGCACAACTCAGAATTCCAAAACATACAGGAAGTTTGAACTTCCCTTATGTTACCTGACACTAACAAAACCAAACCAAACCAACCCAACAAAAAAACCCCTTGAGTCTCTCTATAATGCACAGAATTACTAGTGACATTACACTGATACACTAAAATGTGAGCTGAAACTGCAAGGAATAGCCAGCTAGAGAATAGAACCTTTTTATACAGCTTTAGCCACCTCACTTTAAAAGATTCTTCTCTGTAGATACAACAGATTTCCTTTTACCTATATATCCATAAATTCTTATTTGCCCTGATACTCTTAATTTGCCTCGGCACCTCACCTTTTGGCCCTTTCTCTGATCTGATCCTTGACCTGAAAGAGGATGCATCGTGCACAGTCCGTTGGCACAACTGAGACTTTCCACCTTAATTAGTTTTTGGCACCTTGATCACGCGTGGCTCTGGCAGCCTACATGCTCTCCTAAATCACTCATTAAAGAAACAATATGCAGGAAATGAGCACCTGTTATATTTAGAGCTCCAGTGCTGAGTAAAAGGGGTTTATTCTTTTTATCATTTAAATGAAACATGCCTGCTTAAATCCCTCAGCGACTTCCCATTCACCTCCCACAGCAATCAGAATCACATGCTTCAGTATATCAGTATATCTTCTATAATGCAATCCTGCCTCAACCCCACTTCTGTCTCACCCCATCACCTCCTCCAGGAGTTTCTGATTCATTCCTTGGCTCTTGCTTAGCCCATGCTGACACAGCCAAGCTGCCAGCCTCTTCCACTGCTTTTACCCAGAAGGGTCTCTTCCAAACAAGCGGTATTTACCCTCCTTCAAAACATCTTCTGAAGGAATAAAGATTTTGAGACAGGGGAAAAAATCTGTGACTCAGTCCATAAGACCTCAGTCTTTAATAAGTTCAAGACTCTCTGCCTTCCTCACACACTGGCATTTGATAGTCCAAGACAGTCTTTTACAGGCTTAGGACAATTTACTCCTCATAGCTTTGCATCCACGTTTTAGATTCATCTGCAGTTCTTGTGCTCATTCTCAGTTCTGTTTCTCCCTTATGCATTTCTAACTACCAGCCAGTGTTCAATAGCTCAAAATTTCATTTAGGTATCTTTTCACTCTTACAAGGCTCGTGCCCTTCTACCCACCCAATTTTCTTTATGAACAAAGCTCTGAGATCTCCCATTCGGTAAGATTATAGCAAAAAATAGATTTTATAAAAAGATTCATTGGCTGGAAAATCAGAGAATCCCACAGAATCACAGAATTGTCATGGTTGAATAAGACCTCTAAGATCACTTTGTTGAACTATTAACCAAGAAAAAAACAACCAAAAAAACCCACCTTGCCATCCCACTAGAGCATGTCCTGAAGTGCCTCATCTATGTGTTTTTTTAATACCTCCAGGAACTGTGAATAAAGGATCACTTGGAGGACAGAGAGAAATAACAGCAAGGTATCTTAAAAAAAAACCCTTAAACAACAAAAAAACCCAAAACAGGAATGTAAAATGTTAATACCTCAGGAAAGAGTTGCCATGTGTGTGCAACATCTGCTTTCTCCTGGTTCTGATGGTCCTGCCACTATTTTTCTCTCTGCCTTAACCAAAGTTACAGCTGTGCAGAAACAGCAGTTGCCTTCTCTACAAACTTCTTTTCCTACCTCCTGGACCTCCACCATACAACCTGTAACCAAGGGGAGAGAATAGTAAAGAATTTCATCCCTACATGAAGGAGTATGAGTATTTTTATTTATTCACCTTGGCTTAAAATATAATCTGGGGGAAGGTCTAGCACCACAATAATAAAAAAAAAGCATTGAACAGATATGTCCAAAAGACTTTTTAGGAAGACAGTCCAGCTCAAGACAGAACAAAGACCATAGCTGAATGTTTCTGTCTGCATTGATCTGCACAGCTGGCCAGCTTAAATGTGCTGTACACATGTGATTGTCTATGTACCTCCTGGAAATACATGCTCTCTCACTACGAGCTGCAACCAAACCAAAACCCACAGTTTCTCAGGCTTAAAAACAAACATGGCAAGAGTAGTGACAATATAGTAACAGTATCTGTTCTGCAGTGCACGTAACTTTGCCCACCAAAACCCAGGCAGTTTCTACTCTGTGCATATATAATAGCTCACATCAAAAAAGATACGCTCTGGGAAAAGAAAGAATTAGAGAAAAAAATATATACTATTCAATTTACATTTTAAAATCTCACAGAGAGCAAAATACTAAGTTTGCCCACAAAGTTGTTGGCTTAGTATTTTGGTCAGCAGCTCTTTTATGCAAAACCTAACTCATTTAAAGTGCAAAGTAATGAAGGTTGTATTAGTAATAAAATATGCCTGTAGAAAGATCACACTCCTCTTTTCCCTTTCCTCCTACACTCAGTCTCCTGACAGGCAGGCATGTATAAGCAAATGAAGAATGCATAGTAGGATTATTTCACTGAAAAAAATTAGATAATTTACTGTTGCCTGACATGTCTTACAATGCATATAAATTCAAGAAGGGTGCCACTGCCTCTTCTCCAACTAAGCTGCGTGTTAGTTGTGCCCTCACGTTATTAAAATCCCCGCAGCTGTTGTCACAAATATGTTAAAAAAAAAAAAAAAAAGAAGTGGTCAAAAAGGTAACCAGATGGTTGCTTGAGGCCTAATGTATAACATATATCCAATAGCAAAACACAGCAGTACTCCACCGGTACTCTTCCAGCACACAATCAAACAGTATGATGTAAGGCTGTTTAGTCCAACATTAAATTCTTGTCCAGTAAGACTTAAACGTGTTTCCATGAAGAGGCTTTGTAATGACGCATGCATGAGCTTGGATTGAAGTACCTCTCTGCAGTGTCATCAAGCCCCTAATATTATCAGAACATAAAAGAATAAAATTGAAAGTTTGGATTACCATATAAAGAGTAGTTTCAACACACATCAGGATTAACTGGATTTGTTTTTTTAAATTCAGTTTTAATCATGAAATCATTGGGATGATCCAGTTTCACATTTTAACCTGAATGATTCTGAATACAACTTTGGAATTTGCAAGAACTTCCAAAATTTAGTAGCTGTGCCACTTCAGCCACGATGGAGATGAGCAGAAAGACCAAAGGCTTGTTTATTTGTAAAGCTCTATAAGGCAATCCAATGAAGAACTCCATCTCCTCCTAAAGCTTTAATAATATCTGTGTCAGAAAGATAGGATCACCAACAGCTTTTGACACTCAAGAGCTCTATCATATAAAACACCCTTTATATACAAAAATTATTTCAAGAATTATCGGATGTGTCTGAAACCTACTAGCAGAGAAAAAAAATGAGTTTGTGGACAGAAGATTTTTATGTCCCCACGGAAGTCACATCAAAAAGTGACAGTAAGCTTAAACATGATGGTGGAAGTATGATGGTTTCAAGACCAAGTCAAGTTCAGAGGATATCAAAGATGAGGGAGACGAAGATCACAATAAATATTTTAATCCCCTCAGCAACAAGCAGGACTGTAACCTGTCACCTCAGGATTCAACAATTAGCACATCCCTCATCATATATTGAAGGCAGAGAGGAGTGGTCTATAAATATTTTCCAAGAATTATCATATAAAAGATTATTAAAGGAACACTAAAACTGTTGCATCAATTAGTTGAAAGCACCAGTTGAGTTACCCTCTATCCTTAAGATCTGTACATGTACCGCTGTCTTTCAACCTTTCTCCTTCCTCGCTTCTAAAAACCATTCTCACAAGGACATAACCAGGATACTGCAGTGAAGAGAATCACCAGTGGAGCTGTGTGGCTCTGCATGCTCAGACATACCACATTCAAACTCTTCAGCGCTCTAAGACAGAGGAGAAACATTAGGTATTGGCATTCCTGAGTTTTAGTCCCGATTCTGAGGTGCCAGGTCCAGTCCTTAAAGCAGCAGCTACAGACAATAGGGTTAATTACTCATTTTTGACAACTGTGTTTCATCTAAAGATTAATGCAGCTGACAATGTTGTCTGTCACTGCATAACCTGCTTTTACCTGATGAGAAATGATGTACCTGTAACTCTTTTGTACGAGCTGCATCCTGACAAATGATCCTCTGCCTACAGAAACTCTCAGAAGTAATAAAAACCACAGGTCTATGGTTTAATACTTAGCTCTTCAGCTAAAATAAAATTTGAGACACGTATGCTTGCTGCAGGGGCAACACGTTGTTGTAGCATACCAGATGGTTATCAAGTTTTAATAGGTCAAAACATCAAAACAAGTTTTCATTTGTGTCCATTTGAGGCATCAGAACACAATGCAAAGCCTTTTTTTTTTTTTAATGGTGCTGAAAAATTATGCAGCATGACAATGTGACATTTAAAAGTATTTACCATTATAGGGAGAGAAAATCCATTTTGAACAACTGTATCAATTGTCATCAGCCAAATCTGTACAAAATGCTATGCTTACAGGAGATTATTTGGGTATCAGCATTCAATATCAGCTCAGAAAATAAAACTATATGAACAGCTACAGTTTTAATGAAGATTTGGCCTAACAGTTTGCATAAAAAACTATGTGCTGCACCAGGATACTTTGCTGACAGTTGCTGGCAAGTTAAATTTAAGTCAAAGGAAATAAAAGAATCCCAGATTTTAGCTCTAAAGGTGCCATCAATTATGTTTATGAACTTTAAGTCAAAACTATTTTCATTGTAAGAAAGAAATCTGCTGCAGCTATTGACATAGTAATCTGTGCAATATTGCTCCACTTTTGTAGGGACAGTAAGAGAACAATTCAAACACATTCACTCCAAACAAACAAACAAAGTATAGCATTGGTATTGTCTGACCTAACTTCATTTTTCTTTATGAGCACACGGAGCTTACTAAGAAACCAGCTCAGAAAGATACACACATGACCCAACATTCTGTCTGCAGCACCCAACAATCAAATGAACTGCAAGGAAGACTTTGGAAGTTAAATCGAGATGAAAAAGTTGTAAGAAGTGGCTGTCCAAGTACTGTGGAGATACAAGATGACAGTTGTAGAAAGAACCGGGGCGGGGGGGAACCTACTGTCTTAAAACATACACCTAGGAAGTCAAAATTGTATTCAATTGATAAATAATACAGTGGAGACTTCAGTGGGAAATACAGGTGTTCTCTGAAGAATGACTTCTCAACACTGTCACCAGGCAATTGTGGTCAGTAAATAAAAGTAAATAAAAGGCCTTTATCAACAATCAGCCTCTGAACTTCAGGGATGCCCAAATTAACCTGTGGTGTAGCAGTAATAGTTTTATTAAGTTACCTGCATCTGCTAGAAGATTGTGACTGCTTCTAGCCAGAAAAATTGCTATCATCACCCAGCTGCACTGTCTGGCATATAACAGTCTGTTTGAAAGCCATTCAGTGACTGCTGCTTAATTCAAGATCAACTCTTCTTAAGGAGCTCTACATTTCAGTAGAAAATGGACACAACTGGAGAGGTACTGGACCTATATAATTATCTGTTGGTCTCTTGGTGACATGCAAGGTGTTAATCATGACCAACAGGGCTGTAATTGCCTAGATCCAGCCTACCTAGTGCTCCCTCTTTTCCAGATATAATTTCACTTGAGGCCACCCTACCTTCGTTACCAGATCTGATATTCTGCTAATACAAATTTCAGAAGAAACCACTAGCCCCTGAACAGAGGTCATTTTCCATGTCTCACCCATATAAAACTGCACATCCTAAGCAGACCATTTCTAAATACAACACAATTTATTCCAAATATTTTGATCCAATCTTATCCTAATTCTCAGCAGAACAACAAAGAAACCAGATAACTTCTGCTGGTTCTGCTTTTGATATGTTATAAATATCATGCTAATAAGCATAAACACTTACAACAACAAATCACTTAAATTGGCATTTACCAAAATTAAGAGGTACCACAGCTTCCCTCTCCCACTGCACGATGACCACTTTCACATCCTCATTCTCTCTCTCTACTGGCATAAAGAAAAAGTGAGTGCCAGAATCAATGTCGTGTACTGGTAAAGAGAGCCCACTCAATGACCAAGAAACAAACTGTATTTTACTCACAGGATAATAATTTCACTCTAGCCTGCATTAATAAGGCCTCAGTGGACTACTAGGTCCCATTTTGACCACTGCATATTAAAAACGTGGATATGGGTGCAATGTAAATAATCTAAAAGAGCACGAAGAATGGTAAAAGATTAAGAAAGTGTTGCCTCCAAAGAAAAGTTTATGATGTTCAGTCTAAAGAAAAATAAAAATAAATTATATAAATGAGAACTGTCTTTCAGTACATAAGATTGTTACAGCAACAAGTTGTTTTACATGACAGGAGAAGGAAGTACCAGAAATAGATCTAGTACAGAGCAGGAAAGACTTAAGTCAGATACTATCTTTTACACTAGAGAAGCTATTAAAGCAACTGGAACGAACTACCTAAAGATTATAACTGTTAGATTAAATATGATCTGCCAAAACTAGATACATTCAGTCACTGTTTCACTTTACAGAGTTCGATAGTAATTCTCTTTTATGGTATTCCCTGTAACCTCCCATTCCTTCTTCTGTTGTGCTCCTTTAGCACAGTCTCAGTCTTGCCTATCCAATTGTTGGTGAGTCATGACAGAAAATTCAGAAGCTGACTGTCTTGAAAAGAACACATCTGTCTGCATAAGCCGGGGGACTTCTCTGGGTTTTCATGTGAGGTATCTTCATCTGCAAGCTAGAGGACTTCTTAGGATTCCCCAACCCTGCAAAGCTGTTCAACCAGCAGATCCCACAGGTGATGAGGTGCAGCACGAAGAGTCAAATCTCATACTACCAAATATTGTACCGTCTTCATAAAAAGTTTGAACAACGTGAGGGTCTCCTTTTTTAAGGATTTCTTTGGGAAAACAGCTGCTTTTTTGGACCTCCTTTTGACAGCACCTCAAATCAAACGTGCTGTTAATGCTTATGCCCACACCCCATGACCCCACACAAATAGAAGCTTGTCTGTCACTGCTTTAGATGGCAATCTGCACGAACAGTAAGAGTTAGAAGGGAAGATGGGTACATTTGGTGTGTTCATGTGTTTATAATAAGGTTATTACTACTCAAACAGTGTTCTTTAATAATTTCAGAAAAACGATACATATTAAAAAGGTTCCTGCTCAGGATTTTGGACTTTGCATTGGTTGTACCTAACAAAATTCTGTAAAGGGAGAAGCAGTAAAAACACCATTGTGTGTCATTTTCTCTTCTGCTACCTCTCAAGCACACTTTTTGCTCAAAAGCAAAATAGCACACTCCAGGCAGCAGGGAAATGTCCACTCCCAACCCAGCTGTGTGTTCTCACACTTCAATACACTAGCCCGTGTGAACACAAGCACCAGCAGGGCCATGTTATAAACCAGATCCTTGAAGTGCTCCAAGTTAAGAATAACTCCAAAAAAATAAGAAGCCAAGGAGAGTGGGAAGGGGAGGAGTGTTCTGTTGTTGCTTTTTTTATGTCAGTTCAGTGATCTGATTTATAAAGAAGTGCAGCAAACAAGTTGTATCGGCACAACTACAATAACCGTAGCGGGGAATCAAAAAGGGAAACACAACCAATCTTACTCCAGGTTTACCTCGATCACATCCCACTCACCCTGCATCCGTCTGTCCTCTAAAGCCCATAAAGAAATCCACGGTCCACGAGCAACTGCAGGAATTTCTTCTGTGATATACCCGTGCTCAGCAGAGGCCCTAGGTATACGTCTGACTAAATACGTGTTGAAATGCATACGCATGGTGTGGGAGAGTTACTCACGCATGAGCTTCTTATAGTAACTAACTCCCACACTGGGCACTGCGTGTAGTTAATACCTATATGGAAACTGAAAAAAAAATTTGACATGCAAGAAAATTGATCTGCCTTCTGAAAACGTTCCCTTCTTCAAACATGAACAAAGTGATATTGCATTAAGTCTGACATTTTCCTTTCTTAAAAAAAAAAAAAAGAGCAGAGAGTTGAGAATGGAGGCAAACGTGACATAATATGTAAATACAACAGAAACACTGATGTAGCATTATGTGAAGTAAGTGCCATTAGAGATGAATGATAAAATAGCTCATTCTAAATTAAGGATAAATACTAGAAGAAAACCAACAATGTACACATTCGTATACCAGTTGTCTTACTGTTTGGGGGCTGGAGGGAACCCGTGGAACCAAGAACTGAAGAAAAGAACAAACATTCTTTTGTGTTTAACCAGTGTAGTGATAACCAGCACCAAGGGCCTCTCCTGTTGATAGGTACCCACTAAATGAATGTTTTTCTCCTCCATCATTAATTACACCTGTCTTTTCTACCCTCACCCCTTCACTCCCACACCACTCCAACTCCCTCACCCAAAAATATTCAAGTGAGAACATCATAGTGGGGAGCAGAAATGAATGGCTCTTACTCAGAGGTTTCAAAGGCACGACGTGGAAGCAATCTCCTGTCCACACCTATTTCAAGTTAAGATACTAATGAAAGAAGCTCATAGTTAACCTGTGCCTTGAGAGAGTCCAATGAGCTTGGATATACCACTAAGTATTCATTTATAGTTAGTTTTCATAAATATACAATGTAGCTATTTTAATACCAAAGAGTACTTAGCAGTTCTACAGTACTTAAGCATGAAGTGCTCACATCCTTTTCAAACACTGTATCACAGATTAGAAATTAATTCAATACCTATTCTATGTATAACCTGAAGAGACAGCAAAATACTCTTGAAATCCCATGAAGAGCATCAGAATAAGAATCATAACCAGCTACCTAAAAGTTGAAGCACCAGTTTACCACATTAGCTCAAATATAAAAAAAAAAGTTCTGAGACAATCACACAGCATCTTGAGTTTTCATGTTTCTGCATTCCTGCAAGATAAACTCTGAAATTCCACAATACCTTCTAGAAGTATGTATCCCTGTCATATAGAAACTGAGAGATAGAATTAATCTCAAGAGCATGCAACACATTTATGGAGAGAATACAGTTTTAACTAAGGCCTGACAGTGTACACTAAGTTTCTAAGTTTCCAGAAATCCACGGGAACAATTTTCCCTCTTTGGCTTTCCAACTTACACATCGGTGCATCCAGTTTCATCCATAGCATTTGGTTCTGCCATAATGCAAAGAAGCACTACATATCTAGTAGCAATAATGCAAAAAGGATGAAAGAGACCAAGAATAGCTTTACATTCCTTACCAATCATATTACAAGCACATTCAGTATCAACATTGAAGTGCAACTATACTGCAATAAATCAAAATCCACTTAAAAGCTGGGCTGTCTTCTCAGTGCTCAAGTAACCACAGACTTGTAATATCACTCACCAGGCCACATGAATTATATTACTATCCCTGTGACCATCAGTGCTACATCTTCAGATCTGGAGCTGTGAAAATGAAAGCCCTATCAGACTCAGGAACTTTAAACCTGAAGATTTCTGGCCTTTAATGAGTCCTGTATGAGGAAGAAACATAAGAATGACTTTGCCTTCCCATAAACACAGAAGAGTCAACATTGCCAACAGTGGGCTAAAAAGCATCCTCCTAGGCAGCACCTACAGGGAAAACACAGTAGGCTGCCTGTTAAGCTAAGTCTGGTATAAATCAAAAGGACAAGATTAAGGTGATTAAGGCGTGTCAGCAAGACACAATATTCTACTTTAAGGATGAAAAGCCATCATGATCAAGGAAGAAGAGGTCTGTTACGGAATCTCTCACATCTCTGGATTTTGCCCAAGGTCTTCCACAGTGACAGAGAGATTTGTGCAATCACCAGTGTGGCAAGATACACCATAATTTCAGACAGGTTTTTCACTATGTACACCTATCATCACACCAGAAGTTAACAATTCTTTAAGAAGCAGGCAACAAGAAATTAATCTTGCAGAATTAAAAGTCTTACAGTATTACCTAAGATACAGAAGGTTTAGTAGTAGGGTGTTTTGTTTCAAATTTATAATATTGCTTCTTTCTAGGCCTTCAGTCAAGCACAGCTAAAACCAGCAGCAACCCCATCAGATTCAGCAGCCAATCAAAAATCTGTACATTTCAGCCTAATGCCCAAGAAAAGAAATTAATTTCAAATACACAATTGCAACAGAAGATTTCAATGCCAAATACAGCAACATGGTTTCATATCCTGCAAAAGCAGCAAAATAACTACCAGTAATCTGGCACTGGGAAAGAGCAGAAACCAGAGTATAGGAGCAAGAAAAACATGAGAATTAAATATATCACCTGTTAGGAAACTAGCTTAAAACTTGCCAAACATCTAGCGCCAACTCTCAAAAGATAGTGGAAGGAAAATCTGCTCTGTCCATCTCCAGGAGTTTTGGTTAGAAAACATTAAGGACAGGGAGTTATCTTTTCAAAGACTGTGGTTTTTCTGTTCTAATTGAAGTTTCAGCTTAAAGTGCAGCATATTAGGAAAACTGATCAGCTCTGTGTGGGATTCACAAAACCTTCATGCTAGATACTGGTTGATTTAAAACAAACAAAAAAAACCCCAAAACAAACAAGCATACAAAAAACCCAAACAGCAGTAGGTAAAAATGTATGCAGAACTGGCCACTTTTAAGGTACAGAACCTGAGCAGGAAAAAGTACTTCATTCTGCAGGCTAAACGAAAGAAAACACAAAAAAAAAAAAAAAAAAAGAAAAAAACCCACCCAAACATATTCAAACAAACATAACAGCTTAACTGGAGAACATAGTTTCACATTTAGGAGCAAATCCTAAAGTATCAGAGAAGAGGTGGCTGACAGCATCAATCTTAGGTAGGGTAGATGATCTATTTTATTGTATTCGTTTAGTTGCAAAGCCCATTAAAGTCACCTGACTCTTTATATATGTTTATGGCCTTTGAATTTGACCCAGAATTTCAACAGCATGACTGCTTGCTTTGTAAGCACAAGGTCTGAAAAGAATTCCAGTTTGCAGAGGAGATTTCCCCATGTTGGAGTTGAACAACGCCGACAAAATAAATGACTCTGAATGTTACATCTCTTTTGTTGCAGAAAACTTTCTCACTTACCTGCACGTTTTCTTCTGTAACTTGAATTTCAGCAGTGTAAATATAATCAATAAGCATCCTTAGAGTCCAGCCATCAACTTCCTTTATTCGAACTCTCTTTGCTCGGCTTTCACTCATCTCACCTATAAATAAAGTTTATTAGTCAAGTAAATTAGACAGAAACACAACACAACCGTAGATGTTTAATAGCAGCAGAACTTTTTGTGTATGATCAGCTGTGATAGAAGAACAACTTCAATAATAATAATTAAATTTCTTTCCTTCCTCCATCCAATGGAAAAGGAAGACTTGATGTTATCATCACCTGGGTCAATACTTTTCCAGTAGGTGACCTATTTTCTGCAGTGTAAAATATTGTCATCAGACTTAAATAAGACTCATTTTACTGGCAAAGCAAGATATTAAAACACTATGGCTTTTATAACTTCCTAATCAAAGGAGCATACCAAATGCAGTCTGGAGCAATTGTTCTTAAAATAAGAAAAATTATATTCCTACAGAAGAATTAATACACGTATTTCTTTGCTTGGTTACTTATTATTCCCTTTGCAATTTCACCTCTATTACAGATCTGATTTAACAGATATAAACTTGTTGGATCTCATTTTTGTGGAGGATGACATATTGGCCATATGCCACAACCGATCTTCATAGAAAGGCCTACAAAATAAGATTCTGCCTTCCAAAATGTGATGTTTCTTAAAATGTAACATTGGAAAGAATTGCCTAAAGATCCATTTTAAAGTAATGATGATAACCTTCTCCATGACTACCAACCACACATCTGGTCATCTCAGATTTTCACCATTTTTTCATTGCCTTGCACTAAGAAGGAAAACATGAACTACACTGGGCGTGTTGGTAGACAGACAAACTTGGACTTGAGAAGAGTATATCCCAGTCTCTAGATACATCAATTTCTTATTCTTCTATATTGCACATATTCTTATTTCTTTCCCCTAGGCATCTAGAGATAATGTAAGAAATTTAATGTATACAACAGGGGCAGACAGGATGGGGAAGTAAACCAGAAGATGCTGATCATTGCTGATAATTCATTATGAAGTATGTATGCATTTTTGTTGTTTGTTACCCTGTGGTCTCTCGGGTTGATGCCAAACAATGCATTTGACCCAGTGCTTTCAGCAAAGCTATCATCACTGAGAAATCTGTTACCATTTTTCATGCCTTTTTTGTTGTGCTGAAGGGTAAGGAATGGCATTTTAAAATCAACCCTTGAAGTGACAGGAACAGCAGAGCCCATCTACAGCACCATACTGCTGCTAAGTGGCAGCACAGGTTGCTAGTGTTCTGGAAAACACTGGTGAAGAACCACATCAAAACCAGCAAAACGTTCTCTTTTCACCTGGTCTTCTGAAACATTTCCCTATGCCTTTGAAGGCTGATTGCAGAGTGTGTTCTGCAAGGCCCTGCATTCCAAGTTTCTGCGTCTCATTTGACACAGATTAAACCTATTGATCTTCAGAGCATGCATGCTGCAAGTTATTTATTATGCAAGTTACTGTGGAGGTGGTCCTTTGGGAAAACGGTGTGTGTGGGAGAGCAGAGTTTGATATTCTGCAAGCACATTAGGTTTGTTTTCAGATTTCGTGTCAAGGCTTCTAGAGCTATAGATAGGCACCTTCTCTGTTTAACAACAGAGCTCGGAATATCAAAAAAGAAATAACAAAACAAACCAACAAAAACAAAGACTTGCTTCTACCTTTCAACCTAAACTGGCACACAGCCTCACTACAATTCTACCTATCTTGTTGTGATTCAGCCTTGACAGAACACGTGCAGGAAACCCTAGATTCACTCCCTAGGCAGTTTCAGTCTAGAATTCAACCTGCTGAAGAACTCTGTTTGTGACTGGGAAGCTGCAGCACCGTATCCCCAGAGCTGTTAGTGACAGGAAAGCGTGGTGTGAACGGAAAGCAAAACACTGAGCTGGTCCAACCCTCCAAGCAGAAGCAGCAGAGCACTAGTTGAGTTGAAGTTCACTAAAAGGCTACCTAAAAAGCTTATGCTGTTCCTCACAAAGTAAGGCAAGGAAGGCTTGAGAGGTTTTTTTTAATGTTGTTAAATACAGAATTTTACGAGTGGAGAACAGAAGTTAAGAGAGAAGGTAATTTCCTAAGGATAACTGCAATCACAGAAGAGAAAAATTAAACTCAGGTCACCCTTGCCCCAAGGCAGGCCCTATGGCCACTGAAGTGTTCCATCATTGATGCTTTAGAAATACTTCCTCTAAACATTTAATTCAGATCACAAAGAATTCCTCTGTATACAGAAGGAAGAATTATTCCCAGTAACATGATCCCAGATGTTTAATCTTTCTCCCCCCCTCACCCCTCTATAATTGTTACTAGCTTATTTGTAACTTTAAAAGGCAGTAACTTGTTCTTTCTGGATATTTAACAGGGCCACTTCTACCATTACAACTGCAAACAGAAGGAAAAAAAAAATCCCAGGCAGAGGGTTTGATCTCAGTTAATGCTCTATCCCAGTCTGCATAGACTAATGACTCAGATAAAGATGGAAGTAACCTGCAAACATGTCTAAATACAAGATGCTTCTTTCTAGTCAAGAAGTAACCCTGAAGAATAAAGGGGCAATTTTTTTTTTTACTGCCTTTTCAGTCACTGTTTTGTTCTGAATTAAGATATTTTTCCAACTGGTTGTAGCTGGTGAAGGGATCAAACTTGCTTATTTGAACTTGCAGGCAACTGGATAAGAACACAAATCCACCTGCAAAGTGTGAATTGAAGACAATAACTATGAACTTCAGGATTTACACCACAGCTGGGCCTTGCTGAAAGCAGCCTCTGAGAGCAGTCTAAAATCTGCTGATAAATCTTGAAGCCATCGCTGAATTCAATCTGAACTCCCATCAGTTTGGTTCTCTAACTACACAAAGGTTGCCACAGATGTATGTGTTAAATGCGTCCCACCCATTACTCAGGTAAGCATTCCCACCTACCACAATACCAGGGGTCAGTGATCTACATCTCAATACATAAAACAAGCAGAAATTTTTAAAAGGGACTGAAGCAAGGAAAAAACTGAGATTTCAGCAGTTCTATGGGGAAAGCAGCCACAGACCCCGCTGCACTTGTACTCTTAAGGGCTAATAAATTTCTCCCTAGAGAGGGCAGTTGGGGCAAGCAGGAATGTCCTAACCACAGAAAGCATAATATAAAACTATACTCCAAATAAGGAGTATTTTCAATGTGACAGCCAACAACAGTTAAGCTTTTATACAGAACTAACGTAAGAGGCTTGTATTTCTGTTAGTAAGATGATAAAAAGAAACTGCAGAAGCAGCTGTTTTCAGTCTGACTTTTAAGGACAGCAGTAAAAATTAAGAAAGAATGTATCAGTCACCTGGAAAGTTTGTCTCCACCAGAAATACAATCTGGAAGAACTACTAGAGGAATAGGTATTTAATTTTACACACAATTTTAAAGCACTGTTGCTGCTAATAGTGACTCCACTTCGAGCTTTGGTTGCATCAAAATATTTGCATATAATATCAAGAGTAATCATCTGCTTCCACAGGACACAACAATAATTCTACTTTCATCCATCTTCCATCTGCATACAATTAAAGTTATTAAAACTCCAATTTGCTTGTGTACCACTGGCAGGTCAAGAGTCACATTTCTGCCTCTACCTGAGCTGGTAGCAATACATTGTAGAGAATTCTTTTTATTTCAGATACTTGATGTGAACCACCAAACTGGCAAAAGATTGGAGAAGAAGGCAAAAATTCAGACATTAATTTTAATACGTCTTCAGTAGCATTCTCCCTTTGACACCCAAGTCCACATATTTTAGTGTGATTTATAATCAGTATGGAATTAAACCTGCACCACAGGAATTCAGCTGGAGGCTTCCATGAACCTGAACCTATCTTAGCCTTGCAATCCCCCAGCATTCCTGTTGTAGCAGCAAAGCAGTAACTTGACCAGCATGGAGCAAGCAGAGGCAGAATCAAACCTGCACAGGGAAGTTGTGGCAATGATGCAGAGTACACGTCATGGAGAATCACCCTACAAATATCCAAACATGCACTCCAGCTATAGGCTGCCAAAGCCACAGAAAGCTTTTCTGCCTACTCACAGCCTAGAGTGCTTGGGGTCTGAAGAATATAGCAGCAATGGTTGTTAAAGGACAACAGTTACTCCGAAATTCATACAACAGTTATTTTAACCTTCTTTCCAGATTTCTAGAACCTTAAAGGTTATAACAACTCTACTATTTCTGGCTTACTTAACAGACAAATTAGTTGAAATGAAGGACACTTTAAAGCATTCATCATGCTAACAATGAGTAAGTTTTCAGTATGTCCTCAGGCTGCCAAACAAACAAACAAAAAGTTAAGAAACTCAGTGATCGGCTTATCTAAAAATGACATGAGATCCGAAAAAAAAAGCAAAAGTAATTCAACGTTGGGCTTTACACAGCTGGGTTGGATTAGAACATAGTAAGTATTGAAACATTTGATACCTGTAAACATGGCATGGAAGTAGGGGCTGCAGGCGGCCAGCACAACTCTATGCGCTGCAATTTCCATGTCTTCAGCTACTATCGTCACATCACACAGCAAGTTCTGACTATTCAGAAATATCAGAGAAGGCAATTTCACACAAGTGCACTACAACAGAGGAAGCATATATCATCACACACAGTTTCTATTTCCCGGGCCCTCCAACGAGGCAGGCAGACAACGTTGATGCAGTGTTGGTTTTAAAGGCAGCACACGACCACGTGGCTGTTACTCAGTTGGGTTCCAGATGGTGCTTGGCTACACAGAGCTTTCTCTAAACGAATCCAACTGGATTGTGTCAATTATTATTTCTTGCACGAGAAGTTCTTCTGCTTTGAAGAACTCCAATTTGTATCAGCCCAGTTTATAAACCTTCCCACTCTAAGTCTGTGCCTCTTTAAATAACTATGACCGAAAAAGGACTTTGATAAACACAAGCACTAAAAAAAAAAAAAGTTAAGAAATAAGACTTTACAGAAAACAGAGAATCCAAACTTCAGTTCTGATCCCGCTGTCACATTACACTGGAAGCTCATACCTACTCAGTTGTTCAAAATCACTACCCAGTCATGTCTGTATTAATGGTTACCCAAGCATTTTTCATACACAGGCCACACACACAACAGCAATTATTGTTTCCACTCTGACCAGTTTAGAATTTGTCATGGTTAACTGCATATCTTGACCGACTTTTTTCTCTTCATGAAATCATTTGCATTCTTGTCCTTTGCAACTGTAATACATATTTCCTCCCCCTTCTGCTGCAAGAAAGTAACAGCTCATTTATAAATCATTCCTAAAAAAGCTGTTTCCAGTGCAGGTGATAGCTATTGGATATACCTTGTCCAGTTAAACCAGTCACATTGTATACTTTTTATAATCCCACGTTCTAGACAGAAAGAGGAGGGAAAGAAAAACAAACAAACAATACATCACAGCACCAAAAGGCTGCTATTTCCCAGCATCTAAATGCCCATAGTCCCAGCTGCCTTTCATTTCCTTCTCATGCTAGCACTGTCCCTGTAGAAGTAGCACATGGTCTACAAAACTCCAGAGCCAGGGCAACAAACTGGAGAGGGACAAGTATGATTTAACAAGTCATATTCCTTAGGGACAGAACTAGAACTGTATGTCAATCCAGTGATCTCTATACTCAGGACTTTTCAAAAGCTATTTTTTTTCCTCTTTCCTGAGTATATCTTGCAGTTAGAGTGCAGACTTTCTGACAGTTTGTAAGCAGCATGCAGAGTTGTAGCAGAGACTGGGGTGAGCAGCTGCATTTTGCTCTGGCAGAGCTAGAGCTCTCAGCTCAACTGCTCAGATATTCACCTCAGTCCAAAGAAAACCGTGATCTCTCAGCTTCTGAAATCCTGCAATTTCTTTGAGCACAGCCTCAAGTAAGGTGGTCTCGTGGAAGTCACACCCCAAAACTTTTGGTGTCTGCAGCTAACCTTTGGGACTGTATTGCAATCCTGGCTTTAGAGTATCTTCCCCCTTCCAGCTCTTAATACCTATAGCAACTCTCTAGTATCACAAGTTTAGCCTGCCCTATGGTTATTATCAAAAAAAAAAGCTGTATAATATAAGGTAATGACCATGAAACACACAATTCAGAGGAGCTTGAAAACAACCATTACATTTATTATATAAAAATTAAAACAGAAAGATGCACATAAGAGGTCAACAGGTACCCAGCTTTTTCAGACACTTGCACTTAATCTGACAACAGGAATAAAAGGTTTTATGCTTAGCTGCACAGAACAACAATGCACAGATAACAGTGAAGCCAGAAGCAATAGAATCACACCAATGCCAAACTCCAGCTAATTACAAAACACATATATAGACAGTAACTTAGAGGTAGTCTGGATACAGCTCTAGTCTGGAACTGCAGTAGGTAAATAAATATGCTCTGAGTTACTACAAAGCTGACAAACTAAAGACATGATTAAAAGCAGCTCATGAACTTCATCATGTACTCTGCTGCGAGCATCTTGGGGCTTCCACAGCAACTCAACAGCCTCATCTCAGGAGGGCACACCATTTACTTTGGTTTTTTGGGGTTCTTTTTGTTTGTTGTTTGGTTTGTGTGGGTTTGTTGTTTTTTTTTAGAAGAGCCTACATTTTGAAGCAATATTGTACTAATTTGCTCGTATAAAGCAACTGAATGAAAAGAGCTTGGGGGGGTACATCATCCTGGTAAAGGAAGTGAGAAAATGAGAAGGGGGGGATAGAGGGGCAAAAAAGTATAAATTTATGACCAATAGCAATTTACCAGCTTGCAGGTTATTCTTCATTGATTTATATAGATAATGGTCATTGCCTGCATCTTCAAAAGATTTTGTTAGTCTTGTTTTCAAGAATAAGGATTTTAACGAATATAGATTAGGTCAAACTCCACTGTGATAAAAGGGAATTATAATGAAGAGGAAAGATAGGCAGCAGAGGGTAATTTCTTCATATGTCAAGAAATAATTAGCTATCCTAATGATCTCTGACTCAGCATTGAGGTGATGGTGAGTAATAAAATGACAAAAAAAACTTACCAAGGACAAAATTACTCAAATTTGTCAAAATTTGAAGGCTCAGAAAAACCTTCTTATGAGCTAACAACAAAGCAACTTGACAGCAGGCAAAATGGTAATATAAACTCACAGAATTAAGCATTTCAAAACCACTGTATTTTAGGTGCTTAAGCAGATTTCTTCACTGGTTATCCACTTTCTGGAGAGGGCACCTCTAGGAAATACCTGCTTGTGCTACACTAACAAATAGAACTGAGATAGAAACCACTTTAAAAATGTAGACAATAACATCAAAACCATAATTTACTTAATTAATATTAGGTTTTCATTTAGAGTAATGAAGTCTGAAACACTTCTAAAATATTTCTGTTTATTATTTCAAACAAATTGAAATATTAATGTTTACAACCTTATGAAATGAGCACTTACTGTTTTAAAAACTGTATCCATCTTAAACAGTAAGCATCACTGCATCAACTACCTTATTAAGGAAGAACTACACTTCAGGTTTGCATGGCACTGTTCCTGTTCCAACTTTATTTATACATGTAAGACAAAATTGCTCAAATTGCTGCTTCTACAGCAATTCAAATTTAAGTAACCATGGCAACTAAACTATATTCTGAAAATAATCCACAGCCTTCAACAATGCACTCTGCTGGAAGACCACATATCTTTTACTCACAACACAATAAAATGCAGGCAAGGTTTCTCACTTCTGAAACTGTCGTAACGTTCATGCTGGGAAACTGTTTCTTCATCTAACCTCTTGATCATCCTTAGGAAGTCATGGCTACTGTCTCCAGACAGACTCCATTACACACCTTTAGACACTGAAGCTGGGTACTGGGATTCTTGAAAAAGCCAAGGGTTTAAGTAAGGTGAATCAACAAGTATCAGTCCTTCTATCATAAGGTAAGTAGGCTGTTAATATACTGGAAAAGTAGTCTTGGTTTTTATCCCATGATGCTCAGACTATGGAAATCTTGGAGCTGGATTTCAGTCATTTATAGTCAGTGTATGATATTCTCCAATCTTTCTGTGGAGTACAAACTGTCACAGCCAAATAGATTGTTCTGATCACAGTATCTACCACAGTATTAAAGAGTTACCCATCAGATCAAAGGCAGCTTAATAGGGTATCAGTTGCTGTCTTTTTTTTCAGGTGAACCCTCCTGTTTTTACACTTAAATGGGAAATAACAAGTGACTACAGGATTTTCACACCCTCCAGTACCGTCTATGCTAGAGAAGCTTTTTATTTATTTAATTTCTCCATTGTTGCTGTTAGGTATAAAGCTGAAGTACTGTCAGTGATAGCTGTGACTCTTAATTACTAGGGCTCAGTTGTGAGCTCTGATTACCAGCTGTCACAGTTTGCAACACCATCTCACCTATCCATGTGAAAATAAATCAAGATGGGTACTAAGAACAGCATCAGCTCTAGCTTCCTCCTTTTGCTGAAACCCACTCTCAAGGTCTTACAAAACTTTTATTGAGAAAAGCTACTTTCAACATTTGATTTGGGAGTTCATCAATTTCTCCCAGGGGGCAAGCAAAAGATAACTACAAAGAGACAGTATAGTCAGTTGATTTACATTTGTTAGGATGTGACCTGTGTCTCCAGAATAGAAACTTTTAACATTGTTCCAGTTCACAGTCTACCACAAAAATTAACAACAGGCATACCAAGAGCCTTAGGCTCAACACAAGAGTCACTCTTCATCTATCTCTCTAGGATCAACTACATACAAGACAGGATCAGTAGCTGTAACTCCTTAAACACAACCTCTGAGTATTTTTCAAGTCTCATAAACTTAGTTTTGATTAATTTATGAGGGGTAGAAAACATACTGCACACATTACAGCTATCACCACATGACTATTATTCCAGCTGTCGCTTCCTTGTGTATTTAATCCTTCCCACCACGCTTCTGGAACTGCATGTTCTTATTAAATGAGCTATTATTATTAACTGAATAAATGAAAATGAAAGTAAAAATGTATTATGGATTCCAGGCAAATGTATACAGTGAAGTAGTACCTTCTTAATTCATTCATAACTTTAAAAGCTTTCTTCATGTGCCAGGGATTTACTGTAACGGGACAGTGAATTTCAGTGTTATCATCTTTCAGATCCAGGGGCTTCTGATGACAAAGCTTTGTACATCTGGAAAGAGTTAAAAAACAGAAGAGAGTTAATGCTTCTGCCTAAACTCTAGTTCTGTCACTATTTTCTCCACCTTTGTCTAGGGAAGGAGAGGGAGATTTGCAATTTTTTACTCCAAGCAATGTTGGTTTCCCTATTGTCAAGCGTGAAGAAGTAGCCAGAATTACTGATGAAGTCATAAATAGGTGACCCACACTACTGAGTCTGACAGAGGCACTCAGGGACAACAGGAAAAACATTTACATGTCCTAGAATATTTCCACTAAACCTTGAAGCGAGGGAAGAGGCAGGTGTTCAGGAACTTTTAGCCATCCAGATCGATGGCAGCATGCAGCAACCATCACCACCAGCCTCTCAATGCCTTTGCTGTCTGAGACACAAAAGCTGCTCTCTGCCCTTCCACCAGAATTCCTACTGTAATTGTCCAGACTTTTCCTAGCAGCAGCATGAGAAATAGGAGAAAAACAGGGTAGCTTTGCAGATCCACTCAATGCTTTGAAAAGTAAAAGTGACCAACCTCTTAATTATAATTACTCTTAGAAACTCACCGCAAAAAAGCAAGGGGGG
>WUAM01000407.1:643727-667814 GCA_024336885.1 Actenoides hombroni | reverse complement strand
GGGCGGGGCGGTGGGGCCTGCGCCTGGGCAGCCGGCGGCCGGGCCGTGCCGCCCATTAAATACAGCCGGGGCCGCGGAAGGGCCGAGCGGAGATGGCGCTGGCGGCGGGGAGGCGGCGGCAACAGCAGCAGGATCTGGACAATGTGAGTTATGGTCGGGAGCGGGGCTGGGGCGGCGGCGGCGGCTTCTCCTGGGGTGAGCGGCAAGGCTGCCGTTCGTGGTGGGCATGGCTGGGAGAGTCTTCCGTCCCGGCGCCTCCTTCCACTTCTTTCTGCTGTTGTCTGTGCCAGACGCCGAAGGCTTTATTTTACTCTTCCGGCCAAGGTGCCGCCTGTACGCCTGCTTCGGAAGTCAGGAGGCCGCGGGGGCCGCTCCCCGGCCGGGCCGCCGCGGTGCCTGGGGACAGGGGGCCTGCCGAGCGCTGCCCCTCCCCAGCCCTGCTGCTGGAGCTACCCCCCGTAACTTGGCTGTAGGGTTGCTTTTCGCCGAGATTATTCCTTTAAACGAGGCAGATCGTGTAGCTTGTTTAGTTCTTCGGGGTTATTTTTTTTCAGCTGCCGGTGTGATCTTTGGTTTCTGTGCTGTCCGTTGGCGTGACCGCGGCGTTTTGCCGTTCGTTTGGGGGTTCCCCGCCCCTGGTTGAGGCTCGCTGGCTGTGGCTCTGCGTGTGCCCGCCCTCCTCCTCCTCCTCCTCCTGGTGCTGGGCTGCTGCGGGAGTGGTCACATGCGGGGCAGGGATCAGGGAGCCAAGAGGCTGCAGCTTTAACCTGTGCCTGAGAAAAAGCTCAGTTATCTCTGAGGCGTTTTGACTGTTGACAGATGTGGGTTTAGCTTCTCTTAATTAAATAAATCCTGTGTTTGGTCAAATGGGGACGCTTGCTTAGATTTTTCTGAATGCCAGTTTGAGTGATCAGCAGGCCGAACATCTTGCTTGGTTTAATTCCGTCTCTCCTGCCGTTGTCTGTAATAATATCCCTTCAGAAAAGTCATGTCATCCGGTGCTTCCCAACCCTAGCTGTATTTCAGGGTGCAGAGATGGATTGTAGCTGCTCGTGCAGTAAGTAACATGACGAAACACATCCTGATAAAGCTCTGTCTGTGAAGGAGTGTGCTGATCTGTCAGGGTATTGCAGAAGTGGGGAGTTCACCTGGTCCCACGAGACAAAGGATATTGTCTTCAGAAGCATCACTGTCTTTGTGGGAGTTGTTAACCGTGCTATTAATTCTGCGATAGGAGAGAACAAGGTGAGATGTCTTGGCTGCTGCAGCGCTGGTCCTGCACATGTGCTGTCAGAGATGAACATTATACCTGGCCCCTGAAAATAAGGGGTGAGAGACAGAGGGCACAGTTGTACTCTTGGTTCTGGGTTTTATATTGGTGACATAAGGAGTGGCATTTGTAAACATCTGTGTCTGCAGTAAAAGATCATCTTGCCTTAAGTTCAGGAAGCTGAACTTAATTTCCCAGGCCAAACTTAAAGTATTTCAGCAAGGGTTGTTTACGGTCAAAGACTAGGCTAATTCAAAGGTAACATAGGGGTGAGAGAGGCCTGCTCACACTCCTCTGTTTAGGCAAGTGTGGTGTTCACAGTACTAGAACAAAACTGGTCCCTGACTGAAATGCTTTGATTTGTTCCTTCACTGCAGGCAGCTCTTTGTAAGGGGAGCAACGCTGGGGAGCCAATCCACATTGTCCTGGCTAATATGAAGTATAAACCTAAGTCTGATCCTGAAATTTACCTCTTGTTGTGCTGGTGTCTAGAAGAATGGCATGCTTCATTTGTCTGGAGGCTTGTGCTGCTTTCTGCTGTAGCAAGGAGAAGGCCTCAGTTTAAAAAAAAATAAATATCTCAGTGAACTCTGGCATGTCTCCCTGAATAGCTAGGAGTCTGGAGTGGGATGGGGTCTGCCCTTGTCTTCTGACTTATCTCTGATATCACTGAACAGAAGAATGGCCAAAACTTGCTTGGGAATGTTGAGCTTCTTTCTTTCTTGAAGAAAGCAATTCATAGCATGGGACATAACGTGATGCTAAGAGGGAAACTTGAGCAGTCTGAGTGTTTTTAGTGGCCAGGTTATGTTTGGCTTAAGATGTATTGAATGTGGCTGTGTCCCGATCTGCAAAGATGCATAGCACTGGGAGAAGTTCCTTGCCCACAAAGAAAGGTTTTTCCTTTCACCCATGCTTAGTGTTAACTTTCACTGGTGTGTGAGGGAGGAACCAACCCAAGCAAAGTAAAATTTACTTCTGGAAACTTAAATAGCTGAAGCATCTAGGCTGAATGTGAAGCCAAAGCCTGAATACTTGGAGCCAACGTAAGTAAGGGCTGTGTGCTGTTTGGTGAAAGCAAAGAATATCTCACTTAGCACTCTGTAGCATCTTCTTCCCTCTGAACTGCTGCTTCTTGCCTGGATTCAGTTGGAACTACTATTGCAGGTGCTTTGGTACGTCAGTGGCTGGATCACTTGAAATTATTACTGGTTCACTGCAGCTTTTGCTATTGCCTCTGAACTGGAGTTGGACAGAAGAATAACAAGGGCTTTTGCAGTACCTGAATACAGTATGTGAGAGAGACTTTAATTGCTACTTTTTCCACTTTTTTCATGTGATTGTACTAACGCTTGGGGCATCTCTCAAGAATAATGCTCAAATACTTGTAATATGCTTTAAACACTGAAGTTCCTGAAGACTCAGTGTGATGCTGGGAGGTAGATTAGTGGGACTGAGTTATCACATAAATATGATGAGCATTTACCTAGAACTTAAGAGCTGGTCTCAAGATATTAATTTGGTTTGCTTCCTCAAAGTTTGAATTGCTAACAGGAAATTGCTGAAACTTTGTACTTTACTTTTAGACCTTACCTGTTACTACTCTTTGCCCTCCTCTTCTGTTCCAGGGTTCCTTGGAGATAACACAGAGTTTGGAAGATGATCCTCTACTGGATGCACCACTTAGTTCATCTCATACCTTGCATTCCCAATTGAGGCCAAGATTTCATGCTATCCCAGCAGTTCTCCTTGCCAACTTTCTGTTGCTAACACATGTAAGTTTATAAAGCACAATTTCCTTATGGAAAATTTGCTCTACTCTGAATTCTTACTGTTCACATGGACAGAATTCTCCTCGTTGTCTACACTGCTCTTTCAAACCAGCCAAGTCCTGTTTGCCAGTAGATTTTGATAAGGTGTGTGCTGTGTGATACCTGCTGTGTGGTCATTCTGACCATTGTTCGTGCTGACATGCGAACACATCTTGTTAGGGAGAAAAGCCTTTTACGTAGTAGCTCTTCTCTGAGGTTGGAAATGTACTTTAAAAATAATACTACTGCTGTATAAGTACTTACACTAATTATAGAGGGCTAAGATAATTTTGATCCTGTGCATTCTGGAGGCTGAGCTTAATTTCAGAGGGCAGACTTAAGGTATTTCTTATGCTAACTAAACAAGTAAATTTGGACTTGCTCCAGGAGTTTCGTATGGTAGTGGATGGAGAGATAAAGGAATACAGATGGTACTTCCTGTGCTGACTGGCTTCTTGGGCTTAGGGTGAAAAGCACAGATAAAGGACAGAAATTGTACCTAATGGTATGAAGGCCTTTTTGAGCCTAGCAGATGGAAGTAGAAAGACTTGTGCCTAGTGAGCTCATCCTTGATAAGCTGAAGAGGGGTTTATTGTTGCTTGTGAGCATGTGGAAACCAAATGTGGGTTTAAGGGGAGGTGAAGAGCTCTGATCCTAAAATCTAACTGAAACGCTACTCAAATGGAGCTTAGAGACGTGGTGTAGTGGTGGATTTTGTAGTGTTAGGTGAACAATTTGACTTGATGATCTTAACGGTCTCGTCCAACCTAAATGGTTCTATTATTCTGTACTGCCACTAACACTGACCTGAAGAGAGTATAAAGCCAGAGAGTGTGCACAAGGCATATGAGTATGTGTTGCTAACTATTTTAGCAGCTATTTATGCTAGCTTTGGTCAGCTGCATAAAACTATTGAAACAATATGGCCTAGCATTCTTATTTTAGAAGTAAATGTTTTGTGGTACTTTTCATGATATCAAGAAATGTCCCTCTGTCAAGTACACTTAGGAAAGAGTTCTGAATAAACTACCAGTGTTCTTAACTGAAACTCTATCCAGCCTTATTCCCTTCTACTCGAAGAACTCTCGTGCCATACTATTAGGATGGCACTTGGTGTCTGTGTCACAAAGGTAGACACTGCTGTTGGTAGTAGAGCAGTAATGTTTTTCCACCTAGCTCTGGGGCCTTGCTATCTACTAACATAATTGATGTGGCCATGTGTCAGTCACCCAGATCCTAGGACAATGCTACATCTTCTTTCTCCACCACTTTTCCTCTCTTGAAATGCGTGGAGAGGTGAAGAGAGAAACTGCTGAGGCTTTTCCAGGTAAAGTCTTGCTGAATGTGCTGCAGTGGCCAATTGGTCCTTGGAGCAAATGGGAGAAGTATCTTTTTCTGTTGGGGAAATAGAGCATTCGTGGCCACACAAAATGGTGCTGTCTGCTTTGTTGAAAAGGTGAATGAGGAAAGCAAGTTTATTGCATTTTCTTCCCCTCTGCTTCTGCACACAGTGCACAAGCCTTGTGGAATGTGGATACACCAGGTTAGCTTCTGCTGCCCAGCCTGCCAAAGAGACAAGTATCCTGAGGAAGTGAAGCCATTATAGTATTATGTGGCAGAGTTGTAATGTGTCTCTAATCTGTATGTAACTTGGAGTATTTCTTTTCAACCCTCCTGTGCCAAGAAATGGAGTTAGGTAGCAAATTGCTGATTTGGTGCTGCTGCCTAGCTAGGTGCACTTCTGGAGTGTGGTGGGGCTGGGTTTTTGAGTGGCTTTTCTTCTGCCAAGCCTTGCTTTTCTGCAGGGTCCTGCCTCCTATCAGGAGACTCTGGAGAGCAGTGTAAAGTGTACAGGCTAGAAATAATTCCTTTATATTAACCCTGTCTTTCCTTACTCCCCTCTATATGCACATACACAAAATGGAATTTATATACTACTTTTTTTTTCTATACACTATTATTCTTAAATCCTCTGTACTGGAGTGAAGCTCCTCCTGTTGGGCTGTCCTAGAGTGTAAGCAAAACATATTTAATAAATGCCACTCTTAATGCCAGCTGTCTGTTTCCTCTGGTATACACTGCTGTAGTGGATCAGTGGAGCTGCAATGCTAGGCCATTCCTGCTTGCATCAGTTGACTATAACAATTTTTTTTTGTACCAAAATACATTCCTAACACCTGGTGGTAGTAGAACTAGATGTTACTGGTTTACAATGGCAAAACTGAACAGTAAATGGGCCAAATAAAATACAGCTTAGCTTGAATATTCTTAGCTTTGTAAGAAAAGGAGGTTAAAGGATTAAGCAAGTGTTTTGCTGATAAAATTCCCTCTTATTTAACTTCTTAATCAAGCTACTTAACCTAGCTCAAGATAATTTGGGATTTAATTTTCATTTGAAGTAATGGTCTTATGGGTATCATAGGGGACATGCTCTGTTTTTTCCCCTCCCACCTTCTACCCTGTCTGACCTCTATAATGTCTCTTAGATATTGGTGATTGTGTGAAAATTATCCCCACTTCTTTCTCTTGCCCTAATTACTGAACTCTACTCACAACCAGAGCAATAGGGTGATTCCTATCAAGAGTAATTAAGTGGTTGTGAAATATTAATTTCTGTGAAGTGGGAAGGGAGCAGTGGGCTCTGTAGATAGCCATGGAGTTAAGTATGGAAACAAAGCAAGTGAACATCAGACACTGTCCTCCATCTTCAGTTCTCATGTGTTTGTCAGTTGTGAGATGTAGAACATTGAACTTCTTTTTTTGAGCTAAGTATATTAGAGGTATTAGATGTGCAGACGAGGCAAATCAAATAGTTTGTTGTATATAGAAACTCTCAGTTTACTTCTGTATTTGTGGGAGTTGTTTTTGTTTTCAGTTCTGTTTTTAAAATATTCTGTAGAATGAACCAGGATAAGGAAGTACAATATTTTCCTGTTCACTGAATGAAAACAGTATTTTTATGACAAAAACATTCTACAAAGATGTAAAAAGCCCTATCTGTGTACGTATAGCCCAGATAATGTACACCTAAGTGTCATTTAGTTGGCCAAAAGCTTGCTGATGCTCACTGCCGATGCTGAGAAGTTGGAAAAGTGTCGTGGAAGATGGGAAAAGTTATGGCATAGTGACACTAACCTAAAAAGATAAGTGATGGTAGTCTTAACATTCTGATGTAAATCCTGAGCAAAAAGAAAAGATCTGATAGTGACTGCACAAAAGAATTATTACAAACTGGCAGAAATGCCTACCTGGTGTTAATAATTCACTTTTCCCATGTCATAACCTGGAGATTGTCTCCAAAGGATATAGTAAAGGAGTGATTTTTTTTCACTTCTGAAACGTTAATTTAAAGAAGCATAGACTGTACTGATAAAATACAAGGCTGTCCTGCAGAGCTATACAAAGTGTAATTGAATGATAGACTCAAAAAAGATGTGCTTGCTTTTTTTGGGAGTGAGTATAAATCTGATTTCCCATCAAGTGAAAAGACATAGTAAAGAGGGTCCACCAGTAAATTTGCTGTGAAGGGAAGACACAGGGAACAGTGACATCGATTTTTGAGGAAATTCTGGGAAGAGTGGAGATTCTGGGCTCTGTTCTGCTGGAGAATGGTTGTCCTCTTGGAAAACACTGTTACTGCTTAGCAGTTTCAGTCATTGGTATGTTCCCAGAAAGACATGTAGTGGTTGTAGTTAAGTGTTTAATATTTTATACATTATCTCAATTCTAATAAAATAAACTCAGACAATAATGCATAGTGAATAAATTGCATAACCCTATCTTTTATTTTCTCCTTTTTTAATATATAGTTAAACGTTAACTTCTAAGAGTGTTCCTCTCCCCCTTTCTCTTCCAGGTTGCTTTTGTCGTTCTAGCATTTTTAGCAGCTATGTTTTGTTCTTACCCCAATCCAAATCAGGATAAGTGCCCTGGAAACTATACTCACCCACTTAAAGTGCAGACTGTCATAATTATTGCAAAAGTAATCCTGTGGATTCTGCATGTCGTTTTTGAACGGTACATCCAGCACCACCACAGTAAAGTCAGAAGCAGAGGTTACTTCTCAATATACCGATCAACAAGACACCTCAAAAGGCTCCCACTGCTGATACACTCCACAGGTGAAGTGGACTTGTTTTTTCTGGCTTTTTCTCCTAAAGCTTTAAACTAGGACACAATAGAAGACCAAACTGTTTATGTATAAATGTATATTATGAACTTTTAATGAGCATTTATAAATGATATTTTAGGCAGATGGATGTCCTGACTTTTTTCTTGGCCTTCCAGATGCATGTTGTAAAGATCTCTTTGTAGTGGAAAAATGCTGACAAGTGTGAGGTCGTGTAACATCTCCATTCACATCTAAGTCTTCAGCCATAACATTTTCAGCCAGCAAAGTCTGTGTTTGGCTGATGGTGATCTCAATTCTCATTTGTCTGGCAAGTGTGCTACTCTATTCTTTTCAAGCTCAGCAGTTCACATCAAAGCAGGTGAATTGCCTATTGCTCCACAGCTGTCTAAAATCAGTACAATAAGCAATTTCCTGGTTTTTCTGTGGGGCTATGTGTAACATTCAGCTTTACTTCTGACTGCCTTTGTATGGACAAAGGGTAGTGTATGGGAGTAGTTTACCTCTAGATATTCTATGTTACATCACTAGCCAGTGAAGCTGAAAGAAGTATTGGTAAAATTAGGTGGTATAGCTTTTCTAATAAAGTATTTCAAACTAATCTAAAATCTATATTCCTTGAGGGATATTCCCCTCCAAATACTAGTGGAAAAGGGAACAGCAGTAGCTTTTACAGTATTTTTTTCTCTTATAATCCCACCTCTCTTCTGTAAATTTTGTGGATAACTGGAATAGATTTTTTTTTTGTCACCAGAATTTGCAAGTTAGATGATCCTGCTCTATATAAAACCCTAGACTTCTTTACAGCTGGTCACTAAGTTAGTCAGCTTGATGATGAATGTGCAAAAAAACTTCAGGCTTTGGCCACTAGATAGAGCTCCAAATACAGAGATCTTTGGAGTGCAGTGACAAAATCGGGCTGCATCAGGCTCAAGGATCTGTCATCAGTCTTAGATAGAGCCCACCTATATCAGAGAAGAGGGTGTGTAGAGAATGAAGAATGTGTTAACACTTGCTGTCCTTGACTCATTATGCTCATTTCAGTTAAATTTGCAGTAACTTGGAAGAGTTAAAATAATAGCTAGGCAACTGGAAGCCTAGGTAAGTATCTCCCTGTGAAAGGAAGATGTTTGGGTTTCTTGCTGTTAGCCTCACTTAAATACACTCAGATCCACCACTTGAAGGAAAGCACCCTCTCATTTGGGATTTACTGATGTGACCTCTTAAGAACTGAAAGAAATGAATAGTCTCCAAG
This sequence comes from Actenoides hombroni, assembly GCA_024336885.1. Lineage (NCBI taxonomy): Eukaryota > Metazoa > Chordata > Aves > Coraciiformes > Alcedinidae > Actenoides > Actenoides hombroni. The sequence continues at coordinate 659,349 of WUAM01000407.1, read as the reverse complement.
CAGTTTGGGGAATGGGTAACAGCAACAAGACTAGAAACTGTTTAAGCCCATGCATGTTATACTGGGTATTTTGAGTGCGTTTCTTCCACTCTTCCTTTAAGTCTGAAAAATCTGTAAGAATCATAGAGTGGTAGGGGTTGGAAGGGACCTTTGGAGATCAAGTCCAAACCCCTTGCCAACAGCAAAGAAAATTTGTTGTTCTCCATCATTCCAGTCCCAAGTCTGAAATGAAACCTCATTTTGTTGCCAGCAGTTGTAAGTGTGTATCATCTGTATTAAGGGAATTAGCCAAAGAGGCAAGTATGGTATGAAAGTGAAAAGTGTTACTGAAATGCAGCCTACTCCAGATGCTGGGGATGAAAGAGTACTAAGTTATTTTCAACAGTTAATGAAATTGTTACACTTGTAAAATACAGCATTTGTTTTCTAGGTAATGCAGCCCTGCTTTTGATTCTGTCAATGCAGCACTCCTTTCCTGATCACAGTAAAGTGTACCTGTATCTCATCCTGGGAGTCTTGGGCCTGGAGCTGATTAGCTCCCTGACATGCTTAGTGATTTACACAGGTGAGAGGCATTTTTTTGCCTTCTTGAGTGAGACTTATTACCTGCTACTCAGCTGTTTTGTTTGCCCTCACAGTAGCTCACCTGGGGTACCCCAAGACACTTAACTGCAACTATAAATACAGAAAGATTTGGTGCTTGTAGGACAACTAAGACAAATCCAAAACAAAGGGGAAGGCTGTCAGGCTTGACTTGGTCTCCTGCTAAATGAAAGCTTCGTGTTGCCTCAAAGCTGTTGATTCAGTGAAGTGTCAATAAATACATAATTGTACAAGTGTCCTGCAAACAAGTGTCTGATTAGGAGTGTGTTCTCAAAGGCATGCACCACGGGCTATGAAGCAGGCAGAGTTTGCTGGCTTAATCAGAACAGATTCTGGGATTTACATGTAGGACTTGCATAGTTGATACTATGATTGTGCCTTACTCTCCTAACTCTTCCTCTTTCCCTGATCCCACCCCAAAGGCTTCATTTCCTCTTTGTCACTAAAATGGAAGATTCCCTCTAATTAATGTTTTTTTAAAAAAATCATGATTTTTGCAATCTGTGCTAATACTAAACTAAGATACTGCTTCATAAAACTGAGGCATTGCTTTGTACTGTCACTGTAGGCTTCTGAGGTTATCTGCTTGTAGGTTTGGTGTGATTTATCAAGACTTGATAAACCTCTTTCCATTAAACTATTGCTAAACTATCTAAAATGTTGATTAATAAATGCTGGAACCAAATAGTTTTTTCTGATCTTATCTTAAAAACTATCTGGGTTTATGGCTTGTGTGAACTCAAATGAAAATAAATAATGGAGTTTAAAAAAAAACCCACTGAAAAGGTACAAGACACTAAAATACAGTTACTTTTTGTTGCCCAAAGAAATCTAGATATGTTTACTGTGAAGTCAACATCTGATCAAATGACATGTAGTTCCTGCTAATAGTTCCTGAAATAAAAATGCAGTAAGAAATAAGGTCCCAGCTCTAACCTGTCCTCCTCTTACAACTGTGCAGAAGCCTGAAGGCTGTACTCTTGTCAGGCACTGGACCATCATGGCTCAAAGCAGACTAACTGTCCTCTGGAGGAAGAAAGGCAGTGCTGAGGGAACAGGAGCATGGCAGTCCTACAGAGCTATTCCAAGAATGCTGGAGTCATCCCTTTGCATACGAATATGTCCTTTCCTGGGAAACTCAGGAAATAAGAGATAAATTGCAAAACTTTAATAGAATGTCAGGAATTCCAGTGAAACTATTTCTTACCCTGAGGCCTCTTGGAGCTCAGAGTGCCACATTGTGTGTCTCTTACCCTGGCACAAGAGGATAAGCAACTGCAAGAAAGTTGACCTTTACAGTAGTAAGAGTCCATAAGAGCTCCCGGAACATTCTACGTGTTGCAGAAAAGGTTTTGTTTTCTAGCTTGTGCTGTGCCAGTTGCTGTGCCCATCAGATCCATTAACCAACTTGTACTAGGAAATTGTGGGGTGATTTCTAGATGAAGAAGGGTTCAGTGAGTCCTGGAACCAAAGTGAAGGAGGGGCAGAGCTGCATTGCTGGGGAGGAGTAAGGCAGTTCCTTTTGGCAGCAATTACCTTCTTTCTTCAGCAGACCCCAAAACAGTCTTCATTCTCTGAAGTCTGGTGTACAAAACTAGAGTTAATTTTTACATAACTTCCCACTCTCCTCAAGGTGAGGAGGCAACCTCCTGTCACCCTGTGTTGCCTTTTCCTGTGGGTAGTGTAACTTGTTCTCTTGCTTTTCATCCTAATACATGGTGAGGTAAGCTAAGAGACTAACATGCAGAGCTATCTCTTGTGTGTAGTGGTATTTTTGTTGTTTCTGTGTTTGGTGGGGTTGGTTTTTTTTAACATGTTAGCATCAAACTAAAGCTCTGCTGAAGCAACCAGAGTGTATTTGGCCAGTTTTGAAAACAGCTTGATTGTTGAGAGTCTGTAGTAATAGTGACACTCAGAATTTTATTTTATTTTCTCTCAGAGCAGAGTATGTGACTGGCTGGAAGTATGAAGCTGCTTTAGTAGGATAGTTTTAAGGGCAGCTCAGGGTTAGGGTGCCCCTCTCCAGGGCAAGCACTTAGCAGATACCACTTGCTGTTAAGATAGTATCAGCTAATGTAGCTGAGCAACAATGGGGAGATGAAGGTCACTTTATACTAGCAGCTCCTTTCCTGTGTTAGTATACTCCTGAATCTTGGAGGGAAGATAGCACCAGTTCATACATTGTTTCCCCATGGTGGAATAATTATTTCTTAACTACTGGAATGAGGTATAAATGCTTTTTTGAAAAGGTTCATGTACTGGATTTATTTTCCTTTCAATAGTACTGCCTCAACAAAAAAAATGGTGCCATGGGATATCAGATTGTAATTCTAAATGTTTCTTCTGGGTTGTTGGATCTGTTTTATTAATTGTATGATGTCCAGTGCCCTGTGAAGTATTACTTACTGCCTGCCTTAAAGTCATCCCCATTCATCAGTGTATGTGTATGTAACTGTAGGATACAGAGGTCTCAGGAATTGCTGTGATTGACCTATAGCAGGGCTTCACATATGTAAATCATAGAAGTGAGGTGGATGTGCATGGAATGAAGTAGGATACAGATCTAAATGTCAGCTTACTGTTGTAAGTTTGTTATTGGTAGGGTAGGGAGTCAAGCTTTTAAAGATCTACTAAATATATGTATTTAATGACTTTCTTACATACTTCTAATATCACTTGAATAAAAGACTAACATTCCCACAAACAAAACATGTTAGGAATTCCACATCCACTCCTTCATGATTTTATTTGTATCTCATGGAAATTACTAACCTTTGAGCTTAACTTGTTGTTAACCTCTGGAGGGTCTTAGCATTGTTTTAGCAGGGTGGCCTGTAATAAACCCCATCATATTACTGACTTGTAAGGACAGTCTTTCTCAGCTGCACTGGTGTGGATTTCTCATAAAGCTGGGCTGTAGTGTTTTTAGTGGCATCAGATGTATTGCTTCACCAGCAGCCCTAACTGCAAAGTTCCCAAATGCATACAGGGAATCTCTTGGTACATTTGGCTCTGATGCTGAATGGCTTGCAAATGTTTTCAGCTTCCTTCCAGAACTAATGAAGAGGATGCCTACAGCTTCTCCCACACTTGCCCATCCTCATTCCACAGCTGCTAAATGTAGTCTTAAACTTTATTCACAGGTGCTCAGGAATGACTACAGGTTTTGACAGCCAACAGTACGAGGTTTGCAATGCGAAGCTGATCACAGAGCCACTCTGGTTTGAATCCTTACCAGCAAGTCTGCCCTAGTATTACAGCAGGCAGACAAGCTGCTGCTTCAGTGCGGGTAGTCTAGTTAAAATAGTATTTACCAAAGAGCTTAAGTAAGAAGTTCTGACCTAGATACTACTATCAAAACTTTTTAAAACTTTTTTTTTATGGCATGTTGCTTACTTTATGGCCTAAATTTGCAGACAAAAATCTCGGTACCCTTTCAGATGACACCAAGTTTTCACCCTTTTTTGGGTGACAGACTAAACTTTGCAGATATTACCCATCATGGTCAAGCTTCCCCATTCTGGTCTTCTTTACTGTGGTCTTTTCCCCTCAGCCCCACTGCTTAAAGAACAAAAAAATAAAACAACAAACAAACAGCACCAAAAAAAAGCCCAAACCCCAATTAAAAGAAAAACAACAAACCAACACCCAAACAAAACCCCCAGAACCCCCACTATCTTGTAATCAAAGCCATTACAGGAAAAAGCAGAGAGAAATTCTGTTGCTTCCCCCCAACTCCCCAGATGCCTTCATTGTCTTTCCCTCTCTTATCATAAGGTAATCCTATAATCATTTGTTACAGATTTGTAAACTTGGAACCTGATGATAAAGATTATTTTTTTTTCCCCCCAAATAATTTATAAAACTTTGTTACAGTGAAAATAAGCAACTTCAATCATGCAAAGCCAAGACCTGACATAATTGAAGAAGAAAAGATGTATGCCTACCCTAGTCACATTACCTCAGAAATTGGCTTCAGGTAAGATTTTTCTGTATTAATGCTGTGCTGTTTTCAGCCTTGGTATATAATTAACACTGACTAATGTAATTGCATTGCTTTCTGTAGATTCACCTATAATCTTAAATCTGTCAACCAAACCAGAGGTGAGAATAATAGTTCTGAAGGAAAATGCTTAAGGCTGCCATTTTACATGTACAGCTAAGAAGCAGCCCCGTCTTGTGCTTTCTACATAGTAATGGCAATAAACTGTTACACAGAAATTGTCAAACATGAAGACAGAAATAATTTGACCATTTATGTCTCATTGCATGAATTTTTAGTGTGTTATATATAAACTGTGTTTCATCTGGTTTAGCTGACTTTATATGGGAGTTCAAGGAACGATGCTGGTGTCTTATACTGTTACTTAAAGTATGCCTACAGAAGCCTAGCTTCTTCAGCTAGTTCTTTCGAGGAAGGAAATATATTGTGGGCAGTTAATAAATAAAGAAAACTTGGCAGATTTGTTCTGTGACAGCAGTTAGACATGAGATTCTAGCAAGGGATTTGGAATATAGTTCTAGTTTGTGAAGGAACTTTAAAGGTGAGTGGGGCACTTAAGAGGCAGGGAAGTTCTCAGTGACACAGAAGCTATGCAACGTTCACCTCCCAAGCACTGAGGCTTACTGCAGTGCTGTTTGTCCTTCATGTGCCTTCTGTGCTTGAACTTCTTCCAGTTACTGAAAAGAATCTGATATGACTTAAAAAACAAACATAAAAACTAATACGAATTTCCACGTGAGGATTTTTTGAGAAGGTTTCTAGTAGAGTATGACTTGCTTCTGTACACGTGCCTTCGTGGAAAGCTGAAGCACAGAGGTGACTAACACTTTGGCATTTCCCCTGGTGTCACAAATGCAGCATGCACGTGCTTTTTTGAAACTTGGAAGTAGATGTCCAGGATACAGGAAGGATTTAGAGTTGTCTTGAATTTTGATACAATGTCTTACTTCCATCTTGATATAATCATCATGGTGAATGCATGGTGGACCTCATACGTTTCTCATCCAGTTTCTCCCCTGAGAAACTCTCCAATGCCCAGGGAACAAGTCTGCAACAATGACCAGCTAAGGAAAAGACTCTGATTATTTGCCATTAAAGAGTGCAAGCTTCCTGTGAGAACTGATTGCAAAAGTTATTTTAATTCGGCTCTATACAACTCTTGACTCTCTTTCCCTCGAGAGTTAAGGTCTATTGAAAAGTGAATCCTGTCAGCCCTTCAGTTGACCCTGGTTATAAGAATGTTTTTTGAGTATAATGACCTGCATAACCTAAGCTACTGATCAGGACCTTCTGGTGCTTTAAGCTGGTAGTGAAAATTACTGGTTATGGTTAGTGTGTTGGAAAACTGCTGTCACTTACTGAAACCATATTCACTTGTGTTATTTGAAGGGAAAATTCAAGTTTAGAGGAGATAGTTGAGAAGCAAGGAGATGTAATAGAGTATCTTCAGCGACACAATGCACTGCTCAGCAAGAGACTATTGGCGCTAACATCTCAGCAAATCAAAACTTGAACAGCATTTGGAACATGACTGCTGGGGCTCCGGAGAGAACACGAGGTGAGGTCATGTGGTATCCAGACTAATTTGTACAGATGGCTTCTTCAATCATCTTTCACGTTTTGAAATATAAACTAAGCTGGAAGGATGAACTCTGCACACGCTGTCAACCTGTTACAACGGGACACTGGCTCTCTTCAAATCATCAGGTCTGAAAAAAGTTCCAGCGTTTCAAGGATTTTTAATTCCTAATAGTTGGACCTGAGGTAATAGCTTAACTTTGTTCAGCTGTTGCTATTATTTTGTACTGCTGTAACCTCTGTGCTTCAAACTACCAAAGCATTTTGTTTCCAGAATACAAATTTGTTGTCTAGAAAAATGTGACTTGGCAAAGGATGCCTTTGCAGTGTCTAGTGATGAAGCTGAGATGTATTCTGTCACTGAGTCCCGTTACTTCTGGTGTTAGAGGTGGTGTACTTCAATAATTCAACACAAAGTAGATAACTGGTTTCTAGAGCAGTCTGTCTCTTTTCCTCTTTCATGAAGAAAAGGAATGTTGCTGTTGCTTATGCCAGTGAGGAATTGCAAATTAGCCAATTTAGTTCTTTTAAAGTGGTGGGTGCCCTAGAATGGTAAACATCAGGTGTAAGTGTGTGGTACAAAATAATGTCGTGACAAGCAGTTCGAGCAGTTGTTCAGAATTCTGGGTTCAGAACCTGTCAGAGGAATCCTCAGGGCTGATGACCTTCCTGTTACTAGGAGTCTGTCAGCTAACAGTCAACAAGATTCCTACTCTGACTGAACTATCTTCGTACAAAAATACTTGAAATAATCTTTTCACTGACCTAGCAACTGGCTTGTGTTGAATGGGTTTAAAAAGCCTGTTCAAGATGCATCGGTTACGTGCTGCCTTGCTCTTGAGTCTTCAAAAAACGTCGGCATCTTGATTCCAAAGCTAAAATGGTCTATGTGGGGAGGTGAAAAGCAGCAGACAGGAGGTCTTCTAGAAGTTGCAGAAACAAGAATTTCTGGATCTATTCCATGAGTTTACTGGAAAGGCTGGTCAAAGAACCATTCTGTTCTGGGTACTACTTTGTCTACCAGTGTAGACCAAGAATTATTTTAGAAGCCAATACCTCTGTGGGGACAGGGTAATTACTAGTCAAAAGTGGGAAGGAGGCTCTCATGAGTGGTGGTCTTTGTAGTTTAATATAAGAAAAATGAAAGAAGATTTAGTCCATCCTACTTTGGTCCTAGGGCACAACTTTAGTTGTGCACAACTATTGTGCAACAAACACGGGGATTTTTCTCATTTAAAGGAAAACAATAAACATTGGAGGTTTTGCTGCTATTCAACACTAGACTGTTCATAACGTTCTTGAAAATGCAGCCAGGATTTTATAGTATACATGTAAGGAATACAGATGTTTTTGGGTTTTAGAACTCTGGTTTTGATGTGGTTGTGTATGTGAATTTATATAATTTCTATGAAAACCAGTGAAATGTGACTGAAGTTCGTGCACAATAAATGCAACTGAGTAAAAGCGTTGAGTTCTGTCATTGTGAAGGTCACATGCAGCTGGTTCAGTGAACAGGATGTGTAGATGCTGTTGCAACAACTTCGGTGTAACCTAGTTTTGGCCCTTAAAACTTGCCAAAAACTGCTGACAAGGATAGCTCTGCACTCAATTTTAAGCTCTTGTGTTTCAGTATTGTTCTCTTTCCTGGGTAATGTTTTTCCATCACGCTTCATTTTGTGTCCAGTGCAGAGGAATAAGCTGCATCATGCAGCAGAATATCTTCACTGTATTTTGAGGGCATTGCTCAAACTCTCCTCTTCATGACTGCTCGAGGTAAAAGGGGCATTCCCTAGGGTACTGCTTTTGGTGGAACGTGGCAGCTAGAAAGCAAAGCGCAGGTTGCCATCTGGGAACGCTTCCATCTCCTGCCCTTTGCAACTCGTAGCTCCTCTTACATACTCCAATGATTAACAACTTGCAGTAACCACATCTCCGTTTTTGTATCTTTAGCATACTCCCCGCTGTCTCTTATTTTCTTAGTATCTCTCACCATTGGTGGGGGAGGGGACTTTCCGCATCTGTACAGGCTCCAACCAGGAGCCAGCCCTCGTCACTGCTCACCCTGAACTTTTCCCAACTCCAGCCACAGGGCTAGGAAGAACAGCCAGGTAGGAGCTACAGGAGCTGGCCCGGGACCGCACAGGCCGCTAAGCCTCAGCCTCAAGTGCCAGAGGTGCCCCGCGGGCCTCCTGTTGCCTCGCGGCTGCGTGGCGGGCGCAGGCCGCGCTGTGATGTCACGGCTGAGTGCTGTCTGGCCAGCTTCAGAGCAACCCTTGGTCCAGCACCAAAGCCACAGCCCACCTGACTTGGGGTATCAGCACCTGGCCACGGTCTGGATCTTGCTGCCCCAAGTGAAATCCACATGGTGCTGCACACGCCCGGAGCAGTAAAGCATTAGCTCCCCAGTTTCATGGGGAAAAAACAGAAAACATTCCACTTTGTGACTGCAACTGCAGTGGTTTGCACGTGCCCTGCTGCCCACCAGCGAGGTCTTTTCTCGGGCAGGGTGTGGCAAAATTAGTGATGCTCTTTATGTAATTACAACTGTTGAAATGTATAAATAGTTGCAGGTCCATGGTCTTAACTTGGTAGGATCCTAGTGGATTGCAACCAGGGCAGCAAGAAAATTAAAAAGGAATTTTTCCTAGTATATATTGTAACTGTACATTTAAAAAAAGTATTCTATTAGTTATGTTGTTCTTTATTATTATTCAATTTGTACCCTAATGGTTTTTTGTTTCTCTAGAAAAACAATGTACATCTTTTTTTCAGGTTTGGGAAAACAAGTATTTCAGATCACCCACAACACAAAAGATTCAGAGTTGGCAAAAAAATGTTCCTATTGTGGGTTTTTTCATCATGTCTAGATGAAATGTTGAAATGCACTAAATGTTTTTTACACGTCAAAGACATTGTGATGATGTGCATTCACAAGAGATCACATAGGAGGGGAAAACTCTCAGTTGATATTTGTCTTTCTGAATAGCTCGTAGTGGAAATTCTACATAAACACTTTAGTATTTCACCTCACAAAGAAAATCACTGATTATAAAATACTTTAACAGGGTTTTTGTGTTCGAAGGTTCTACACAAATATGCAGTTAAGCAGCCTTGCCCCCCTAAAGGTCATTCTTAATCTAAAAAAAGAAACTTGTACCAAGGACCAAAGGCACTGCAGACAAACCTTGAGGTAATTCCAATTCAGCATTGCAATGAATTGATCTGCTTGTGCTGTTGCAGTATTTCCTGCTTTGCACAAATAGTTTGCAGCTGATCACTAGCAAAAAAGATAAAGGCCATCACAGCAGTGAGAGATCAGTATGTTAATTGTACTTGTCTGATGGTAGTCAAACATTCTAAACTTATTTACCATAGTAATGTTTCTCCTGATTGACGTTGATATCTTATGTGACCCTTAGCAAAATTTCTCTTTGTGTGTACAGGCAGGAGATGTTTATAGCGTATGTATGTGGTGTAAGGGAAATATTTCCAGTCTTTATTCTTCTATAATTTCCTTTTTTCCATACTGGAAAGGGAAGAGGTGAATTGTTTATTATCCTTTGGGAACACACTAATCTGCTGTTTCTCACTGCAGCTCTACATCTACCTCTATTTCCTGTTGACCTGCTCTTACATCATTTTGTATTTCACTCTAAAATAGCTATTATACTTTAAGAATTAATGAAGCTGACTTTGAAATAATTATTTGTGTTTATTTTTTCCACATAACAGCTATCTACAAGACAAGGAGTTCGTTCCAGGCTTCAGAAAGTCACATTTTGTCTTTCAGAGTTTGAAATCAAACCTTTTAGATCAAGTCCTGATTGTTAGATTGCGTCCATGCAAACATCAACTCTGATTTTCCCTACGCAGCAGTCTGTATTTGCACAAACTTTCAAATGCATGCTCATCCAGGTGGAGGGAGAGTTCAGTCAATCCAGCTGTTCTAGCAGTGTCTTAATGCTTCGTTTATATATGTAATCAATCACATCATTACCATGCAAAACTGTTTTTACCAGATGAAGCTTACATTGTGCAAATCAAAGGAAAATGGATGGATTCAACAAAGTCGAGGGCAAGTTCAGCTCAGCTGAGAACAAGCTCCATTGGAGCCCTGCTCCCACTGAAGCTAAATGTTAATGTAGTGGTGTGCTGTGCAAAATATCTAGCACTTAGAAATTTATTTACAGTATCCAACTGTTAACGGGAAAAATTAGTGCACATTTTAGCTTCCGCTATGTTGCAGATTACTTCTGAGCTGGATTGTTGGGTTTTTTTTGTCCTGGAATTAAGAACATTTTCTTTAAGTTGTGAAAACATCCAGATTTCAAGATTTTAACACTGAGATAAATAAAAACCTTGCTTACTCTAGGCACAAAGACAATGCAGGCTGGGTTCTGCTGTCATCGTAGTGTGTTATCATGATGTCATGTTACAACACAGTGTGATTACACCAACCAGCAGTTTTAAACTAAGTTCTTTCTATATGGTTTTTATCATAATTTTGTATTTTTAGAAAGATAGAATGTCAGGAATGTCTCAGTGAATAACTACTGTTTATTTGTATCAGAAATTAAGAAAAAATTTTATACACTGATTCCCTATGAATCCACAAGGAAACCAGACCCATTCTCCATTTTTAGATGCACTGCCTTGGACAGATGAAGAATACAAATTTTGAAGTGTACAAAATTTAAAAGGAGATGCTATTTCAAATGCATCCTATCTTTTTACAAAATATACAGTCAACCAGCTAGTTGATAAATAGATCATGAAAGATCACAATGAATGCCTTTTTCAAAGATTTTATGGAACCAGCATGTCTAAAAAGAACAGACACATTACTGTTGTAGACTGACAACTTTGATACGTCAGACTTAACGTAGACTGGGCACTTTGGTACTTTATTTATTTCTACTTTATTATTTTTACTTTAGTTATTTCTACATCTGCAAAGGAACATGCATCTGTAGCTCTGATAGAAGCATTTATGTTTTTCTTACAATTTTATTGAATAATTATGGTTATAAAAAATTCCAGTGCCCCACTAAATCCATATACTCATTTATAAGACATAACTGTTAAATAGTTTTTCACCTTTCTTGCCTTCTCATACTCTTTACCTGTACTTCTAAGCAGAGATAGCCATGGATACAAATGAAAATTAAGTTAAATAAATAAAAATTAAAATTATTAGTAGTATGCCTAATTTTGGAAAACTGTTGGGGTTTTTTTTGTTATTCTCCAAGAAGACCTCCAAAGGTTTACTTGCAGGGCTGTTTGTTGGTGGTACAGCCAAGTTTGACCATTGTTTTATGATGATTTTTCAAAACTGCAGAAAGGGTGTAATGTTAAATTTATTTATTTTTTTTTTTCCCTATACAGAGAAGTTTGAAACTCCTGTTAGGCTCTGCCAGTATGAATCCGATGAAGGTTTCCAGTTCTGACAGAGGAGGGGTTACATACACAGCTATCCAGTTTGCTTGACTGCTGTTCTTTCATGCATTAGAAGCCATGTGCTGCAAGACAAAATTCTAATACTGGATTTAAACAATGACACTGCTCATTTTTGCTCATCTTTAGACAATTTCCACAAAAAAGTTGACATTTCAAGTCTAGTGCCATGACTGTAAAATCTGGGTATGACTTTTCCAGGTTTGTTTTAGTTCTGCAAATGAAAGGGCTACCATGTTCTCCTATATATATATATGTAGGCTAGTAATTTCTGCTGATATAAAAAGATGTGAAATGTTTAAACAAAACAAAATAAAACCTCCATGTGTTTTTCATCTCCAGGGCTACGCAGAACAGCCTGTGCAAAGAGAACAGTTTTCCATCCGTTTGAAGTTCTCATTCATTGTAGTGCCATGTTCCAAATAGCCCATTCATTGAAATTACAGGAATAGAGTACTGTGCAACACTGGGGTTGACCAAACAAAGGTTTCTTTTCAATGGGCTATTTTTATGCTCCCTTTATAATGCTGTAGCAGATATTTTAGGAAAACTACTATTAAGCAAATAGTTCTATAGCACTGTATTTTCAAGTATGTTTTAGCCGTCTGGTTTGGCAGCCCAGCTTAAGACAACAAATGATAGGCTTTGCAGTAACAGCTCATTAGACAGGAGGATGGGCTTGACCTTAAGGTCTGACTTCAGAGACCTGAGTTATCAGTTCTGCATGACCCTTGGCTATCTCTTATCTCTGTGCTTCAATTCTCTATCTATAGAATGAGGGATAATACTCTCTTTGCTTTCTCATATTATAAACTCTCACTATGCTTAACTATACATGAAGTCAGTAGGACCACTAGTGTGGTGCTGACTTTGGTGCTATGACAGTAATATTCTACATTGTTGTTATTAAGGTGTTAAAATATATACATATATATTATTAATATATAAAAGTATAAGCAAAAAATGTGACTTTCACAGTTCTGTGTTGGAGTCTGGCATTATTTCACCCTGAATGTTGTCCTACACACAGCCAGAATTGAGCAGTCAACAGCATGTCCCATTTCTCTCAGTCTGAACAGTACAGACCACTAAGAGTCACCTTGGATGGATCCTTCTTAGCGCCACTGGAAACCCACCTGAGGTACCTGATGTTTGATTTCATCTGTAACTTTCACTAGTTGTTATGAGAGCCAAAGGATTTATACGGAACGTTTCAACCAGACAGGTTTCATGGTGCATCTTCCCATCACCAGCCTCTGTTCCTTCCACCCTCTGCCTCTTTCTAGAGTGTGAAACAGGGGCCTTTGATCCAGATCTTGCAGAATGTGACAGACAGGACTGCTGAAGATGGGACTGTGGTGGCTCTATTAGGTCAGCTGTTGTCAGTCTGGACTTCTGATGAACTTCACTCTTGGTTTAATTGTTGCTCCTTTTAAAACACTGAAAAGCCCATTATGAAATTCCTGGGGGGTGGGGAAGGAGAGGAATAGCCATTAATGAGAGATTTACTAGTCTAATATTGCATACAAAATAGACTATATTATTTATGAAATACACTGTAGAAATTTGGGATATTTCTCAATTTAATAATTTCAGCTTAAAAGGTTAAGAAAAAAACCCAACCCTAAACAATTAAAAAGCCCAAAGCAATAAGGTTTCTAATATAAGATTTTTTCTACCATTTTTCTTGGTCCTGTTTTGCCTGTGTAACTGATGGAAAATCATGTTCAATCCTCCCATCATTTCAAATGTTGTGAAAAAAGAGAAGCTGCTGTGCTCATCCCTGTTTCCAACCACCTGCTGAAATTCAGGCTTAAAGGGTCCATCCCCTTTGCATCTGCAAATAGCTTTATCCATATGTACAACTCCGCTGAGATCAATAGGATTACTTGTGTGAGTCAAGTTACTCAGGCATGTAAATATTTGCGGAATTAGGACTAAAACTGGAAGAGAATGTAAATGTAGAGGGCAAATCCTACCCAAGATAAAGTTGCTGAGCATTCACAATGACGACTCAAGAGAGTTAGCTCAGGTGCCTGTCACCCCTTACTCCACAGATCAAGCTTTCTGGATTTCTAAACAGCTTTATAAGGCAGAATTATCTTTAGCTAAATGCCTACTAAATGTATTAAGTACACCGTTTTGCTTTGTCATTGACTTTTGTTACAGGTAATCACCCCAGAAAGGAGATGGCACTGAAAATACATTTTAGCTTGATACTCGTACGGAAAATAATTCCAGTGTAAGTGCACATGTACTGCACTGCAATCTGAAGCAAAATGCACTGTACACTGTTTCAGAGCACACGTAGGTGCCTTCTGCAGACACCTTATGGATGCTGAACTGGAGGAAGGAGGGTTAAACTTAACTTCTCTTAGAACTGAAGCAAGTCATTCAGAATCAATTCAAGAAGTCCCTGCGCCTAAATTCCACTGACCCTGCCATTCGGGCTCTGCATGCTGAGTGAACTGCTCCGATTGCTTATCTTTTTAGGCCGATACTTAAACTGATGAGGGCATCTTGTTGAATCCATCTCTTTTTGTAACGAATACCAGTGAGAAGACGCTGGTATTCGTTGGTAAAGCATCCTTCTGGCATGGCCCTCTACTTGCAGCCGAGTTCTGCCACTCAGTCTGCAGCCCTGACTGAGATTAAATTTAAGATAGGGTAATCTTTTTTCAACCTCACAAACTTGCAAGTTTACCACCCATCTGCACATTCCACGTGTTTGTAGGCCAGGACTAGAGAGTGGAGTGGTACCTTTCTGCATGGCTATTTGGGGAGTGGTGTAGGCTCTTTTCACCAAGGCGCTTTATGCACTGACAAGATTCCTGGTATAGGGTTGTTAAAAGTTTGACTTTGGCCTCCTTTTCCCTGTTAAGCACTTAGTGAATCAAAACATCCTGGGTCCACAAAGTGCAGGTTCTGACAGTATGTATGATGCTGCCATAGCCTGGGGCTACAACATTATTTTAATACCTAATGAGTTCAGAGGATGCAAAACTACTGCCTGCATGTTTTATTCATTCTTAAATGGCAAGAGCACTTGGGTTTCCTTTTGATGCCTACTCTATTTGCATATGGTACCTGTGTGCTTCTGCAGTCACTTAGTATTTGAATGTATATGCCCTCATCAGCTATAAAGCATTAATGTTTTGCACTTGTATAGCCTTTCATCCAAGGAGCTCAAAGTCTTTTTGCTGACAATGATTAAGAATTACAGTCCCCTTTGAAGTGGGTAAATACTACTACCTTCAGAGTGAGGTGGCTTTGCCCAGCATCTGACATGAAAAGAGCGTCAGTGCTTGAAGTCCTCAAGCATCCTCTCTAGCTACCGCTCCGTGCAGCCTTCACGTTCGTTACACCGCCTCGCAGCTTTGCTAACAGCCTTCAAAATGTGCAGGGCAGCAGTTCGCCCGATTGATCAGCCTCAGGTGAGGAGATTTTTCCACTTCCCCCCTGGGAAGGGAATGGCGGCAAGTAAGGCCCGAGCCCCGTTCGGAGCAGGACCCCACCGGGGGCAAGTCAAGGCAAGCACCCACCCTACACACCTCTAAAGCCCCCTTTTTCCCCACAGCAAACCACCGGAGACCAGGCCAAACCACACCTGTAGCTTGGCAGGTGTCGGAGTTGCGCTTACACGGGGGGGGAGGGGGGGGTGCGCAGGGCTCTGCCCTGTGGGGAAGGCCCGCGGGGCCGCGGTGGTTGCGCCCTCAGGGCGCGGGAGGCCCTTGCGCGGCTCTTACCTCGGCCGCGCCCCGCCGGCGCCTCAGGGGAAGGGCACCCTGGAGTGGAGCGGCACGCAGCGCCGGTGGGAGCAGCCGTGCCGGTGGATCTTCCTGCGGAGGGCCACGCTGGCTGCGGGGGAGAGAAAGGAGGCCGTGAGGAGAGGTCTCCGGCCATACGTGGTCGCGGCGCGGGGAGCGAGCGGTGCTGCACCTCTCCGGGATGGGGCGGCCCGGTAGCACCGGTAGCACCCGGGGA
>WUAM01000407.1:612657-623446 GCA_024336885.1 Actenoides hombroni | reverse complement strand
GGGGGATATGGTCTAGGGGTGAACTTGTAGAGTAGGGTTAATGGTTGGACATGATGATCCCAAGGGTCTTTTCCAACTGAAATGATCCTGTGTGATTCTGTGAAAGACTTTTTTTTTTTTAAAAAAAGTCTTTTTAAAAAAAAAAAAGTCTCGATGTGGGAAAATTTCAACCAGAAAATTTAACCACTCAAATCTAAGACTGCTGGAAATCACAATTTCAATTATAGAGGTGTGATATTGTCATTGTCATTAGACAGCTGTTCAGCTTGAGTGGAGCTATTCTTGCTCTCAGGCCTCGTTTCAGTGAGCCATCATTGCTCAATAAGGCTTTTAAGGCATATATTCAAGGGCTGGTTGCCAGATAGATCAAATTAAGTGCTTGCTTAACGGCTTAGCTGTATGAGAACTTTCAATCTGGATCTACAAGTAATGATCTGACTTCCTTTGCAAGGTTTTGACCAGTCCTAATTCCCTTCAGTGGCAAAGTTAAGGAGTTAATGTATAAACTAGTCAAGTATGTGACACAGGCTCTTGGGTAAGACCCCTTAAGGGTCCATGCATCTTCCTGGTGGTCACCCTCCTAGTTAGGAATGCTGTGAAGAAAGGTTATAGGGTTCTGTGAAGAGAAGCAGTGGGAGAGGAGCTTAAATTTTAGGAAAAGTTGTCGCAGATTACATGGACCTTAACCACTTTCTGAGGAAAGAGGGGGGTATTCAGTCTAACTGTTATCTACAGCCAATTCAGCTAAGCAAATACATGCCAGCACTTCGGGTAGTGGGTCCACCTGTCAGCAAAGCACCGAAAGCTACCTCCCTGAAATAACACTGCTCTTTAGATATACACCTGAACAAGATAAATACTTTAAAAGCAAACAACACATGAATACAAATTGCTCAGAACAGTAGGCATGGATAGCTTCTTTCTCTCCAACAGGTTGTTGGTAGGCACATCATGTAAGAAAACTAGTTTAGAAATGCTATTTGCATTCCCACTGCACATTCTATGTCCTCTCCTGCTTACCAAGTCTGTGGAAGATATTTGCGAGGAAGAAGTGTAATAAGATAAGGGATGTTATGAATGAAAAAGATAAATAAATTGACACTGATGGAAGAAGAGAACTTAAACACTCATAGACAGGTTTTGCCAAAAACAGGGGGAATAGAAGTTAAAAAAAAAAAGTAAGAGAATTTGATGAAGAATGAGGGGATGTTGTACTTTCTTCAGGCACTGAGCTCACTGTGTTATGAATGAGCAGCAGAGGAAGCAGATGTCTACACTGGTTTTTCCTGAGCATGCAAAATGTATACATCAATTGCTTTTTAATCAGTATAATACATTTTTCTTTCTCAGTTTCTATTTCTTTTAATAGTGACTTTTTTTTTTCTTTGCTAGAATTTCTTCCATGTTTTTTAGCATTGCTGAGTTTGTGTTCTTGGATTTGCTGAGCCTGGTTTTGTTCATATGACAAAAAGGGAAGCTATTTTGCTTGCCAGTTGTGCTTTCTTTAGTGCTGATAGTGGCAATAATAATGGCATCACTGCCAAGGAGGTGTTATGCCTGGCTGAAAACTTATGAAAAGCAAACCAAAACATTACATTTTCCTCTTGCACCTGTTTATGAGCAGCTGTTTAGCCAAGGATGGCACTACAAAAGCATTCACTGAAGACTTTAAAAAATGTCTAAGAACCTAGAGAGACAGACTAAGAGCCAACTTGGAAAGAAAAAGATGTCTTAAGCATCTAAGAGTCATTTAAGGTATGTAATGAAGAGAGGTTGTTCTTCTACTAAACAATGAAAAGAACTCTAATATAATGACCCTTTCTTTAGTACAAGATCATGACTAACGACTGATAAAAGGGATAGACGGCTGAGTAGAAAATATTGTGTCCAAAATGCATTTTTCTTGCTTGATTTCCTGCTTTGTCTTCATCCTGTTTTTTCTTCCTTCTCTTATCCTTATATCCGTAATTCTTTTTATATTTCTCTTTCAGCTTTATTCTTCCTCTCTTTCCCTCATTTTGTGTCTCCAAACCTCATCCTCCTTCCAGACTTTGTTTTTCTAGTCGTGTCCTTGTTTTCTTACCATTTCTCATAACTGATTCTGATTGTGCAAGGCCACAGCAACTACAGTGATAGTAGCTTATGCCACCTCCAGTAACTAAACTTTGGGGTCTTGAAAGAAGTAAAAAGAAATCTCCAAGTTTGTGCCAGTTTTGGCATGCGACTATGCGTATTTTGGTACTTTGTTGGGTGTTCATTCTTTAAACTCACGTGTTATCATTCAAAGATGAGTAGCATTATAACTGTCAAGTAGGAGGGGAGTATAAAGAATGTTCAAGCAGAGCCAGCTTCTGGAATTTTTGATTTGAAGTTAGGTCAGTCCTTGACTTTTTGCTTTTAAGTCTGCAACCAAAAAGCGTTCGAACTCAAAAACTACATCAAATAAATGCTCTCTGAAAGACAATTACCTAAATTTCAACAAATTTTCTTCAAAACCATATACGAAACAGATGTAATTTGAAACATCTTAATAAATGCAGTCATCATAACAACTCTACAAGTCATTAATTTTTTTTTCTTATACAAAACCACACTAATTTACATTCTTTCAAACTGACAGCAGTTTGGATTTTAAAAGAGAGAGACAGTGTTACCCTATGCTGTCATTCAAGCTACACAATTAATGTAAACTCAAGGATGCAAAAGGATCCAAATGTTTTTCTGAGGCAGGAGCAGAAAACACATTCCTTGCCATAACTTGAAAGTGGCCACCAAACCACTGTCAGCTCTGTATCTGTCATGGAGCAATAACATAATAAAATTTGTAGCTGTAAATAACACTACTCAGATTCCCTTTAAAATAAAAAAGTCAATGAAAGAGGGAATATCTGCACATAACTCCTCCCAAGGCCATGACCTCGTCCACCTATCACAACCAGAGCAGGTAGACAAGGAGGTTTCTGAGTGACTACATGTTAAATCAACTTGTAGATCAAGCTTTGACAGGTGCTGATATGAAGGGGCTGGCAGAGGCTACATGGAAACTGTGTGCTACATATCCATTATTTTCATGATTCCCCAGGATATCTGAGGAAACTGAAAATATTAAAATCTTCCATTTATATAAAGCAGTTCTTCACTGTCCTCTTACTTGTGGATGTGCAGCTTGTCTGGAGAATTGTAGTGTTCTCAGGCCATAATATTTCCCTCCAAAGAATCTTTTGCTTGAGAAATAATACACTAAGACATAGAGCCAACAGTTGAAGAGCTATGTTTTTATCAGTTATAATCAGTAATAAGTTCAGTTCTTTGGGCTTGGATCCAAGTGTCAATTGCTAACTTTTTTTTTTTTCACAGTACTTCTAATAAAACAAAGATAAAATTATTGAAATGGTAGGGATGGTATGTAAATTCCAAGACTTTCTATGCTATGTTTTCTTGGTGCTATATTAAAGCAATAAGAACTTTGCCATAGTCATCATCCCATTATAGAAACGAGCAAATACAGATAGAAATGAAGATAATTTCTTACCAACAAACCCTGCCACCCAGAAAAAAATGTCAGATTCCATATGCTTTTCTCTTCAAGTTCATCTGTTTCACCCAGTTGAAGAGGTCATACCTTTGAATATGATCAATTACTTATTAATAGAAAACTCTTCTAAAGAAGCTACTGGATAGATTAAAAAAAAATTAATTAGAAAATATACATCAAAGAGTAATCTTAAAGTCTACATCCACAGTAGCAGCCCGGAAGGAATATGCAAACAGACTTTTAATCTTTCAGCACAACTACTTCCATGCCTGCTTTTAGTTCAACACTTTAGAGTCAGAGTATGTGAAACAGGGTAAAATGTTGAATTTTAGGGCCGAGTACTTTGACTGAATTCTAACAAAACAGATGAGAATATTAAACTTCAAGTTTCTGTGTTGCTACACTAACTGTGTGCATTCATGAAGTCATACACTGTCCAGCTGCTTGATAAACTTAGGATTTCTGTCAGGAGTTATTTAGAAAATAACATGTACCCTAGGTGCATTATAGAAAGGGATAAGAAAAGCCCATCAAGGGTGGATTTATCTATTTATTTATTGTAATAATTTATACAGAATACTCATTTTATGATAGGTTTGTCTTGATCAAACTAAAGAAAATGTGTGGTCTATAAAGTTAGAGCTAATGGCACATATGTGTGTTGCATGGCTTCAATATCACTGTACTTTGAGGGTTATTAGGAAAGGAATGAAAATACATCCTGAAGGCTTTCATTTAAAAAATAAGGCAGTGCTATTTTTAGCAGTTTAATATGACTTTCTTTAGAATATGTAAACTTATAGTCCCGTGAATTTACATCTGTCAATTAACATTTTAATAAATACAAATTTACATGGGTGGTATAAACCAAAGAAAATGGCTACACTGTGTAATTAACTCCTCCAAATAATTCACTCAGACTAACATACAGAGTTTCTTAGCTGAATTAGAGACATATACTGTTTATGTCTAACCTCTTTCTTTTTTTTGGTTGCTTTTTCTTCTGCGTTGTACTGCAATACCATCTCTGAAGATGTTATTGCTGGAATTAATTACTTCTCTATATGCCAGAGCACTGGCATCCTGAATTTGTTACATCAAAGGATATTGACTGAGGCAAATAATTAAATGACCCGTAACACAGGTAAACGATACTCTTGGGATCAAAGGGATGCCCTATGAATGCTGTGTGCTGCTCTGCTCTGCCAGTCATAGAAAGTCATTTGGATGCAATGGCTGTGGTGAGGTAGCTTTTGTCAGTCCTTCAAAGTGAGGTGTTTCCAAACAGGATCTTCCTGTTTATTTTGCTTGTTTGCTAATTGTTCAGAAAATACTAAGACTTGGTCAAATATCAGTTCGTATGACATGGCTACATTAGTACTTGTGGGCTAGGCTTCTGAACCATTCTCAAGTGAAAGAGAAGACATTCACCAGTAGTCTGTTTTGCAAATGGATGGAGATAGCAGACTAAGAATTTTCTGGTGCAAGAAAGTAGGATGCAGAAGGTATTATCTTTAACTCTTATTGTGAACCAAGACCATTGTTTTCAGTCTTCTTTGAAAGTTTAAACTAAGGTTAAGATGTAAAAATGACCCTTCTTGTAGTAGAAGAGTGCCAATGTAGAAAGTTAGTCTAGAAAAGCCAGCGTAGCTGTAGCTTAGCCTGTACGACCTTGGTTGCATATAAATGGTGTGATATGCCTTCTTTAAGAATGTTTTCCTAGAAATCATTGCTCTGTGTGTCAGCACCACTGTCCTCTCTTCCTTTACTCATTCCTCACGTTTTTTTTTAATATAAAGATCTTATTTAGCTGTCAGGGTTCACAATTTACTCATCATTAGCTTTTAACTAGGTTGGATATTTCACTGTGGTGCAAACAAATCATGAAACTAAAAAGCTACTTGAGTATTAGAAAGCAGAATAATATCTGTGCTGTGAAGCAGTCATTCATGTCATAGCTCCTCTGATTATGATGTATAAGAGCTGCTCTCTTGCAGCAAAATAATTTGAAATATGTGTGTGTGATACAATATTTAGAAGAAGAATAAATCAAAGGTATTGTGTTTGCCTAGAAGTATAAATTTACATACTGCTACTGATGGTACTAAATAGAGATGTTACTAAATAACTAAGTACTAAGAATCAAAACTTGAATATGTTAACTGAGAATATAAAAATATTTCCATTCCAAATGAAGCAGAAGTGTATAGATGCAAGAATTATTTTGTAGATTTATTAAATAGTGTCGTATATTAAGACATATATTCAGCTGTATGTATAATTAATAATCTCATGGGTTTCAACTGTTAGCCCACTATATACAAATTATATGCTTCTGCAATGGTAGTCTGATATGATTAATTCTTTATGCAATTTCATGTAAAGTAATTGTTCACACTTTTTTTTTTTTTCTTTCTATTTTTCATTGCCTCATTAAAGTTCACAGCTTAGATCCACATTTTTGGTTCCATTGCTTTTTAAAATTAACTTTCTCAACTAATGGTGCTCTTTCTTTTCTGCTTCTGTTAATAACCCACTAAAGCTAGTAAGGCAAACAACAGTCAGTTGAGAATGACACCTGTTGGTCACTGCACAAACAGTACACTTTATGAGTAGAACTAAGGAGCAATAGCCACTAAATTTCAGAGTAAGAAAGTAATTACTTCACCTGTATGGTGTCTGTACTGGGAAGGATAGCTTCCCCTGTAGATTCATTCTTACAGGAATTCTTAATAAAAAATGAATTCACTTCAGTCCTGAGGATGTGGCCATTAGGCTGAACAAGTCACTTCTAAAAGTATAGTTCCTCTTTCCTAACTTGTGCCCTGAGCAGGAATGGACAATTCAGTCTAGTCCCTGAACTGGATTTAACTATAAGAATTTTCCTGACTTTGACAGAACAAGATTTACTTTATGTAGGTTTGTCTTGTGCCCGGACCTTTAGTTGGGTTCTCTACAGCTGGAAGACTTTTCTATATGTGATAGAAGTAACAGTAGTATTATGGCAGGTTAAGGAGGCTACTCAAGAAGTGCAGAAATTACCTGCAGGAAGGCTTACGGCTGTTCAGGATGGAAGATGATGTGTTGTCCTCTTAGGGAGCATAATCAAATAATAATAACATAATAAGTAGAACAATATCCCTAAGATGTTGGTAATAGGAGAAAACATCACTGAATTTTAATCTGGTGAAGCATAATTGCGTGTTCCTAGTAAGAGGTGTGTGTTTCTAGTAAAAGGTGTGTATTTCTCTTTACTGTGCATGTATGGTTGCTTCCTGTCTCTTCATGGTTAGGTGAGTAATTAGGTGAGGATTGTATGACACCTTTAACGTTCCAGTGGCTTCTATAACTACAAATCGTTACACTTGGTATTGTTGTGACTGGGCAACAATGTAAGAAGTGGTTTTACCTCCATACAGGGGTATCGGCCAACGTGTCTGTGAAAGACTGAGTCTTTGCCTGTGCAAGAAGGTTAAAGAGAAACCTGAACTTGTTTGAACAATGGTGCATGTACTGGGAGAGACAGTTTATACTGACTTTTATTGCCAAGACATTTAAAACAGCGTGAGACTTTTTTTTTTCATTAAGAAAAGTTGCTAGGATAAAACGGAGTGTTTTAATATTTAATCTGTTAATTACAATATGGAAAGACTTTATAATACAAAGCTGAATGAGCCACTTCCCTTGAGAGGCAATGGCTCCCAGTGAGGTCCTGCACATGCCACAGACATGTATGTGTGCAGGACCAAACTGGACTTTCACTTCTGAATGATGGTTTTCTTCCAGTTCAGAGTTGAGTAGGTACCGGCTGTTGAGACATCTTTGTCTTCCCCAGAAGCAGGATGTGACCAATGACTTTTTAACTTGCTGAGAAGAGGGAATCACAATGCAGCTGTCCATGAGACACTGTCTCTGAGCTCTTGCAAGCTTCCTCTTCTGCACTTAGTATCTTGCCTTTGTGGGGTTTGAACTAGGCTGTGGAAACTCAGTGGGAAGTTCCTCTGTATGAAGACAACAGCTTCCACCGAGTTCTTACAAAGAAGAACATCACCTAAAAGTGTTGATATTTCTGCTTATTATAAAAATAGTGAAATAATGTATTTTACTGTGGGAGGCTTTAACAAAGCCTAACCTGGACAAGTGTTCCTGGAATTGTCTACCATTCCAAGCAACTGTAATTTAGATACCAGTTTTCATAATGAATTGGTTTGTTTGGGGAAAACCATTTTAGTCCTAGTAGTGTATACATATCAGACCTAGGGCTGACAAATAATGCCTCAACCAAACAGGATATTATCCTTCTAGCAAGTGGCTTTAGCATTGACTTGGTTATGGGTTAATATGCAGCTTGATTAATTTTTAAATTAATGGTTAATATCAACCTAGGGTGGGGTGGTAGTGTGTTCAACAGTTTCATCTAAACATGTAGTCCAGAAGAAGAGAATGAATTCAGTTTCTTAAAGATTAAATAGATTTGGTTTCTCAGGGATCTACCTTTTTGTCCCCTCATGCTATTTCATGATCCCTGCTATGGGGAGGACAATCAGGGGAATCAGGAAACATCAGGAAATGTAGCTAGGATTGAAGAGAAACCAGTGTGGCAGTGTCACTGGAGAAGATAGGGAAGTTAGCATACAGTGAGACTTGGAACGTTCTTATGGGCAGGAAGAACAGTGAAAATTAATGGACTTGCATACTTGCCAGAACATCTTAGGAGGAGGCTGGGGGAAGGTGTGTATATGGATAAACAAGAATTACCAATCCTGTATCAGTCCTTCATTATGTGTAATAGTAAAAGATCCAATCCAAGTTTTATGCTGATCTGGGGAAACTCTTGAAATGCTCTGAGACAAACATGTACTCTTTTCTAGAAAGAAATATTGTGATATGGTATAAACCAGGGATTTAGTGTTAATGTTAGCTATCTGACAGAATAAGACATTCTCTTTGCTTTCCTGAAAAATACTGACAATCTGAACACAACGCATTGTAATTAGGCTGTTCAGCAACTACCATCTGAAGCTTCATGACACAAGGGCAATTTCTTGATATTTTTACTCTTCTCACTGTGGTGAGGAACAAAATGAGTTCTCCTTCCATGTCTATGTTACACCTTGTAGCCCAACCCAGGGTTCTTCCAGTCTTCTAATATGCAAAAGGGAGTCTTCTAACATGCAAAAGGGAGTCTTCTAACAGTTAGCTGTTGAGCTACTTTGTCCTTCACCTTGCTTCTTTTTACTTGTGAACAGAAGTAGCAGTGGTGGTGTAGTACTGATACTTGGACCTAAGGAAATGGGTAGGATCAAAAAACTGAAAAACTGCAGAAATGCTTTGTCCATGAGTCAAGAAGGATCAGTTCCATCCTCAGCCTTAGGAGTTCAGCAGATGTTCTGGACTTTGGAGAGAAAGAAGTGTTGCTTCGTTAGCCATACCTGCTCTGTGAAGAAGTGGAGGACTTCAGTATCAAAGCTGAGTGAGACACCTTTCAATATCAGCAAATCAACCTAATTTTTGTAAAGCATACTGTAAACTTTCTCTATATCTGAAATCAAAAGTGCTACTTGAATATAGACCTCATTCTATTGGAGAAATTTAAAATAAAATACTTTTCAGTTTCAGCAGCTTTTTAATTTTAATATAGATTAAATAACTACTATAATAATATAGTCTCATTGTAAAAAAATTTAACTTCCAGTGTTGACGTTCTGTTAGCTGAACAGATAGAAAAGTACACGTCTTGCTGTTAAAGATAATCTATACATGACTGAAAAGTGGGAAAGAAGCCAAACTTTAC
The DNA here is from genome assembly GCA_024336885.1 of Actenoides hombroni. Classification (NCBI taxonomy): domain Eukaryota; kingdom Metazoa; phylum Chordata; class Aves; order Coraciiformes; family Alcedinidae; genus Actenoides; species Actenoides hombroni. The sequence continues at coordinate 614,117 of WUAM01000407.1, read as the reverse complement.
TTCTGGATTGAAAGTTTCTCCTTTTGGAATGCAGGGCAGATGTGCTCTGTAAAATAGCCCTGGTTCTTTTTTTATTAAGGCCATGAAGTGGGGTTGTAAAAAAGTACTGGAACAGCTTCGTGGGTCATGGTTCATTAACTCTAATTGCCACGTCTGGATTCCATCTGATGGGTGATCAGGTCCTTCCTTTCTCACATCTGTTTTCTCACTGTCTTCAGGTGACCAACTTCCAGAGCTACCTCTTTCAGAAGTATTTCCAACAGTGGAGCTGGGTAGTATTCTAAACCACTTGAGTTATACTTGAATGTGTCTTTTTCTTGTTGGATTTTCTCCTTTTCTTGTTCTCTTTCTGTGTGAAGCTTTCCTCTGGAGACAATAGAGCCATCATTAATGAAAAGCATTTTAGATTTTGAGAAATTGTATTACATAAAAGTTTTCCTACTTGACAAGACTTATTTTTGGAGGTCATAAAATTCTTACATACGTTAAAAATAGAAAATGTAAAAGCCTTATTAAGCACCAAGTGCCTTGTGATTTCAGGCTTGATATGAGGGAGTGAAGAAGCAATGTTTAACATACCACCCCCATAAGACAACCCACATAATTTATAGTATGTGGCCATCTGTGTGTTTCCCAAGTTCTTATTTCTTTGTTAAAAGTAATTGTGAGCCAAAAGCAGAACATAAACTCTACAGGCAGTGGAAAAGATAAGCAATAAGTAAAGAATTTTATGTCAAGGTGTTTATAATTGAAAGTTGTGTCATGATTATGTGGTGTCCTAAGAAAAGCAACTAGTGCTTTCAGACCAATGTCTGTATAGCACCTCTCTTTATAGCAGTAAATATATTTATATGGGCACCTGTTTTCCCCACTAGAATTAAAATATTCCAAAAAATTTCAAAACTTGGAATTTATTTGTCAAGTCTAAATTCAAAGCATAACTAAAACCTGATGTCATGGTAGCAGAAGGAATAATCTTGGTAGTAACAAAAGATTAGAATTTGGTTTTCAGTGTGGTTTAAGTACTGTTAATTGCTGTTCTTTAAGTAAATAAACAATACTGTGTTGTTAAACATTAATTTCATTAGCATGCTTTGTAGTAGTGGATTTTCTGAAATCAAGAGAAATAAGAGCTGCAAATCTGAACAGATTTTCTGCATTTATAAAATCAGTCAAAGATTCCATAAGGTTCTCTTTTCTTATGTTGTCATAAGTATTTATAAAATCTTTAATTTTATATTCCTGATATATTGTGCCAAACAGTTGCAACACTTCTCGTATTACTGTTTTCAAATGTGTTGAATTGTTTATACATATAGACTCCAAAGTTTTGACATTTCTTATAAATCAATTTTGCCAGTAATAGCAGACAATTACTGCTATTACTATGAAAACTTCCTAAAAGTATTACCTATATATATATATATAAAAGTATATTTATTTTTTTTCAAATGTTTTTT
>WUAM01000407.1:559959-588839 GCA_024336885.1 Actenoides hombroni | reverse complement strand
TAAAAAATAAAAATAGAAAAAAAAATTGTAAGAGGTTCAATTGGGGATTGGTAATGGTCATAGAACTGTTTGGATCTAGCTTGAGTCTGTGTGGAGAGCTTCTCTGGTTTGCACATTAGCTGGGTTCTGGCTCAGCTAGCCCATTAACAGTAGAAGCTGTAGGGCATATAATGTTCTTTTTATCTCAGCCAAAAGTATTATGCTTGGTTTATATGAGAAGTCTAAAAGAACAGTGTGCCAAGCAACATGTGCTGGGAAATACGATATTTCAGTTACTTTTTATGGATATGCAATGTAAAAATGCTGCTTTTAATTTTTGAATATTTTAATGTACTTTCAGGGTAAAAACGAATACAAAGAAAAAAGAAAATGTTATACTCTAGAAGTATTTTTTTTTCTATTTTCTTATGTTTCATTTAAGACACCTGAGGAAAAGATTTGCTCACCTAGGCACACTTCAAAATCACCCTCATACTTGTGAATGGATCAAAATTCTGGTGCAAAATTCATCAATAATAGAGCACACTGACACAGTCTGACACTGATGCATTACAACAGCTCCTGAGGAGACATCGTGATGCATTTCATCTCTGTATGAGAAAAATGTTATGATGTTAATATGGGTGTAACTGCAATGTAAATTTAAATAAATCATGGGCCTGTTACTGTGTATATACAATAGAGAAATTTAGTTTTAAAACATTAATAACAGAGCAACTTCATTTTTTTCTTTTCACTCTTTGACACAATGCAAGTAAATTAAGAGCATTGACTTTAGTGTTAAATATTCCTTCTGAGGCAAGGAGATCTAGTGCTGCAATTTCTTTTACTCTTTATGGAAGTTGATGTGGTTAACTCCTATTCAGGTGTCATAATGAATTTACTTTTGTATTTCTGTAATTATCCTTTTCAGTACAGAAGGCCTAAAGAGTACAATTAGTTGAAATCAAGAGGAAAAAAAGTTACACATGCCTTCACTTAGAGTTAAAAACCATTTTGAGAAAAAAATTTGACATTCTTGAGGAGATGTTGAAACCAAGCAAATATTATAGCCATTTTGGCTAAGATTCTTGTGTGTAATTAAGTATTTCTACTTCTTTTCAAGAAAACATGTACACTTCCCTACCAATTTTCATAAGATAGGAGTATGTGGTTGTAAAATGTGATCTTCTTAGGTGATGCTTTGAGATTAAAGTCCTTTCACCTAATTTTTGTGAGCTATCCCCAATGGCAACTTTTTTTCAGAGTCATAGGATCATTTGGGTTGGAAAAGACCCTCATGATCAAGTCCAGCCATTATATCTAGAGGAGAGACAGGTATGTTAATAGGCAGCTATGCTACTGTTAAATCTCTTGTCTCTTCCCACTCCATTCCTGTCCAAGTCATTGGGCTTTATAACTTCAACTATCACGCTGAAGATTTAACTATCACTCTGTGGCTTTGAAACTCAAACATCTCCTAAGTGCCTAGGTTAAGTAGAACATAGACTGGCTTTTAGCTATATTTCATCTCTCCTTACCAAGAAGGACAGGGAACTCTCTAGCTGCACCTGAGTGACATATTCATTAGACATGCTTTGAACATGCACTGAACACAGTGACAAGTCCACCTTTCCTCAAACACCATGTCACTGGAAGAGGGAGCAGTCTTGTTGCAGAGCAAAGCAGTGGCTGGTGTGCTCATCCAAGAAGTGGGTCTCAGCTGTCCTAAGTTAAGTTTAGCTCAAAGTCCTGCTTAGGAACAAGATTGGGATACGGCTTGCCTTTCTTGTCACTGAAAGTTTATGATTAAAGAAAGAACAAATTATGAGGAAAACTGACTCTGTATCCTCAATATGAGCTCATGATCTCAGAGGCTGGGCTATGTGTCAGTCTGTGTTGTGAAAGAAGAGATCTGTTTGCCTTGGCACTCTGAACCATGCAGAAGATGACTTCTGCATCAGTTCCTGAGGTTTAAAGTGGGACTCTTTGCTGGAGCACGCTATGGCTCTCCACTGACCGCATGTCTCTCCCAGAGCATGGAGTTAGACCATCAGTGATCCTTAGGTTTTTCACTGTTGAGGAGTCAGGTACTGAGACCTGCTCTTTGGAGGTGTAGGGAGCTTAAGCTGGTTTACATATGTATATCAGCCCTGAAGTCTTGTTGTTGCAGTATTTCCATTAGGTACTTGTAATGGCCAATCTGAATATAATCTGTAGCAAAAGCAAAAAGAAAAACCTTAAACTAAGGATTATAAATATATTTCCTTACCTCTGTTCAGTTTGTTTGGTTTGGTTTTTTTATGGCCTGCTTGGCCTTCCTCATTGAATAAAAATCTTATATATTGATCTAGCACAGAAATTGATTAGGAGGCCTCACAGAATCTAAGCCATTGACTCAGCTCCACTGGAGAAATGCATGCTTGAGCAATGGTAATGAATAGGCTGAGTTAAGAACTTCTAAGCTGCCTAAGCTATCTGCTTATCATGTGAGTTAACCTTTTACAACCACATAACATGATGATATTTAAAAGAACAGAATATTACGTTTTTTAAAAATATCAGTATTTTTCACGGAGGATACAAATGTGACATTTGCTGCAATGGCTGGAATAATGACACCATACTGTGCTATGGCTCATGCACAGAGTGAAAAAGAAGGAAAAGTGATGAGGTTCCTAACAGAAATATTTTATATTTCTTCTTTATATCTGTGCCTCTGTGGCGGAGTTTTGCATGTGTGGGAGATGACAGAAATATGATAGAGATGTTCAGCTGAAGGGCCATGACCAAACATCACAGAAATAAAATACAAAGATTAATGGTAGCAGAAGAATGGAAAGGTCTATCTAACTGCCGTTATTATAGTTAAATGTAAAGCATTTTTCTTTCAGATTTCTCTTTTCTGAAGGCAGTGATGGTAACTCATTCCCTAGCCACTGTCACTGTGGGTAAAATGATCCTTTTATCAACTTCAGATCCAGCCAATATATCTCTTGCAAACTTGGCTGTTGTTTTTGTTCTGAAATGACAGCACTATGGTGCACAGAATTGTTTTCCAAAATAATGACTTCTGGGAAGATCAAGTGAGAGATGCTTTCTTCAAGCCAGGATCATTTCAGCTATCTTTTTGTAAGCTAGTTCAAAGTCATACTGTGAAAAGCATCCCTTTGGAAAATCTAATTTTTGTTTGGATAAAGACTTAGTTAAAATTTCAAAGAAGATGGCTTGATCAACTTTAAAAAATACTTGTTAGGCAAAAGCAGAAATTACCTAGAATATGGGCCAGATTTCCATTTAATTTCATTTGATTACATTAATTTCATTAATTACATTATATGTATTTACCCTAGGTGACGAAATAAATTGGGTTTGCCTCAAAAGCTGTAGATTAAAACTCTTTAAAATATATACGTGTGGTAGGACCCTGTAAGATGTGTTTTTCAGTTTATTTTTGAAAATTTGTCTCCAGTTTCATGAACACAATAACTCCAATAAAAAAGCCTGAAGAGTATCTCAGTATTCCTATATAAATCAGAAGGCTATGACTCTAAATTGTATCATTTGGTTGCCTTTGATAGCTAGTAAAGTAACTTAGAAGAATTAATTCTTTTAATCTTCTTAAATTTGTTGTGGTTTTTCTTTTTTTCTTTTTTATTTTTTTACTAATATATGTATTTCAAATTATCTATTCTTTCCTTTACATAAGGACATAAGACTTCTCTGACAGTGATGAATTTGAGGGAGTATAACTGTGTTAGACACAGAAGATAGATGAACTGTTTGAACTTCCAGTTCTATTTGGTTTTATGGTCTGTACGGCTACAATACCATTCAAATCCCATATTGCTGTAATTCTACTGATCTGACTGATTACAACAGACAAAAGGGGGATTTTAATAGTTATGTCTGAATCTCTGAACTTTGTGAATGGACAACTAACTTTAAAATTCTTCATGCCGCTACGTTAATTTAGGCAATCTTAGTAGTTTCCTCTGGTATTAAAATACAAGTCTCTAAAGCATATATTCCTTTGCTTTCAAAAAACTCCACCAAAACCCCAAACAAAACAGCATGAACATCTGACTGTACTCACCAGTTCCTAGTGGACCAGAGATTCATTGTATAGCATGGCTTAATTGTTAAAAGAAATGTGCACAAAAGAACATAATTTAATTTCTTTCATTTGATTCTCCCAAAATCATGACTGGTGCCAATTCAGAACACTCACTTTTCTTTCTAGTGAGCATGCTCAAATGCTTCCAGTTTCTAAAGCATTACTTTAAAAATAATCTTAAAAAAATGAAAAAAATAAAGATCTATTAGGCAAGACATTAAATAAAAATGGTTGAGGATAAATCTCACTCTGTCTACGGATTCCTTGTAAGTTGATCCTAGGTCTTGTTCTACAGTCCAGCATCTTTTCAGTCGTGAGGTGCACAATCCTTACACAACCCTATTCTAGTCCTACAAAAATCTTTCATCCAATCTGGTTAGTGAGTCTTCTCCATATTGAAATTAAGCCTTTTTCCCTTCAGGGGTATCCCAGGCACAGCTCTTGCTGCAGTTGTCTACTCTTCTCTGCTTCACATACTACAAGTGCCTCCAAGCTGTGTGTAACTTTTTGTTTGATTGTCTTGTTGAGTAACCCTGTTAATACATAGAGTAGGACGCAGAAGTAAACTGAATTATTGTATACCAAGATGTATTCTGGATATACTGATTTGAGATTTGGACAAGACATTAAGAAAATTGTAACTTCAATTATTCCGCATGCTGTGCTTAGCTGGAAAGGAAAGTAAGCAGACTGAGTAGGTTGTGTTCAAACGAATGATGAAAGTATTAAATCCTTTAGCTGAGACAATCTCTTAGCCACTGTCTTAGATGTGCAAGGAAGGACTAACTACTCTATCTCTTTAGACAATCAAAAGGGAGCTGAACAATTCTTCCTTAATGATTGAATCATAGAGGAAAGAAATGCTTTTCAGTAAGATGAAAAAGGGCTTCTGAGAGACAAATACAGAGCATATCCCAAATTCCTTCCAATCATTTAAAAAAGGAAAAAGAGTGAGTAGTGTAAGAGAGTTGTGTTGTCCTTCTAATATAAGAGAGAAGGGGTATGATCATGCTCTTAAGAGAGATTGCTTTGCTGTTGCTGTTAAAACACACAGAAAAGAAAACATGCAAAAAATCTTTCAGAAGGAAAAATACTTGAAAGCTTGTCTTGTAGTGTTTATTCTCCATGATTTACTTTTCCTGCCCACCTCTAAAGGGTCAAGATAATGATCCTAGCATGTAACAGGTCAGCTTTGGGGATATTTCTAACTCTAATGCACATGGATGCTCATTGTTACCATGGAAACAGATAAAAACAGTGGCTGAGAATATTAGCAGTTACCAGTGCAACTACCAGCCCAACAACAGATTATAATAACACTGAACATCAATACTAGGAGGTTCTGCAATAAGTGGTATGTGTTTTACACTCTCTGTCTTGGCTGCTGTAACAGGTTTCAGGCAGTTGTTTCAGAATGAAAATCATGTTTTTCAAAGTCACTGGTTGGAAGTAGTGCTCCTCTGACTATGAGAACATACGCTTCTGTCTTCCACAGTAATTCATAAATTCCTAGTGGCAGTCTGGTTTATATAACCTGCAGTCATATTAAGGGAGCGGTGAATCTGTTGCTATTGTTCCAGTTAGATACCACAAGTATGTTTCTTGGGACACAGGAAAAAAAAAAAGTACAATCTTGGGTCTTGTCAAGATTGAAGTGCTAGACAAAACAGATGTGTGGGATGTTCAGTTTGGGATATCTGAGGATAGGTAAATGCATATATTGAAGAAAATAGCTCTAGATTATGCTGTATATATGTACAGGCAAACATGACCTAAGCCCTGTAAAATCCATGGTTAAAACAGCACCTTGTCTTGAGAGATGAAAATATTTGATTAAAATTAGTGATGGCTTTCAAGACGTTGTGTTTTTTTGACTTGGTTCAGCAGTGATTCAAGTGGAACACAAATTTGCACAGGCTTGGAGCACGAGTGGAATCCAGGGCAGACACATCTGGATTTCTGCATAAGACCTGAGTGAGGACAGTGATAGGAGAATATTATTGTCTTCCACAGCTTAGGTTTTAGTAATATTCATCTGTCTTGAATGGTTAATTCAAAAGATATTAGAAAAAATGTAAAAAAAATTTCTGAGGAAAGGAGTAATGGAAAGAGGAAATAGAGGAAAATTGAAGAAAAGAACAAAACTGAAGAATTTGAAATGAAGACAGAACTCTGTACTCCTTTTCTGTCTCAGTTGTCATTTCTTGTTTGTAAGATAATGATGTGAGAACTTTTCCATAAAGACATCACATTCTTTTTATTTAAATTTATTTTTTTTTCCCAGTAGAAATTATAAAAATATCAAGAAAAACCAGAAACTGGTCAAAGACCATGAAACAGGACTTCTATAAGCAACTTGGACACATTTATGGAGAGGTTTATTTAAAATATTTGGTTTGGCTCTCACAGCCCGATTTTTATTTCACATGTAATACTATAGCTATTTTTGGATGATCCCTCCCATAGCATCAAATAGTAAGGTTCACAAAAGCAGCTACATTTTATCAATGGACAGCTTTTAGACATGCAATTTAGTGCTTGGGCAGCTCAGTATCTCATATAACGACGTGTTGCTACATGCTAACAATGCAGAGTAAAATGAGATTTCTCTCCCTAGCTGTAGAATGAGCCTGTAAATTATTCTCCAACCGAGAACAACCTTTTGGTGCTGAACTATCCAACTGATAATCTCTTTAACTGTTATGTTTCTTTTTAGGCTAAATTTTATTAGTGGTGTCTCAATATATGTGGGAGAGGGTCTTCTGTTCAGAGATCACTTTTAGTGATATGTGCTGTGTAAGTGGGTCATCAGTGACATCCAGTGGCAGCACACATTAATCACAGGCATAGTATATTTTGTACACTTTGAGGGGTGTGTCTCATCAATTTGCCTCTGTTTCCTTATGATTTGGGTCAAGGTCTGCTTCTGGGCAGCTTAGGCATATTTTGGAAGAATCTTATTTTCTAGCTTCAGTAGACAGGCTGTTGCTACATTTGACAAATACTAAGGGATGAACAAAATTAATCTCAATTATCAGTTACCAACTCAAACAATAAGTCATCTTAAATACAGTAGTCTTGTGCCATCCCTCAGTATTTATTTTTTTTTTAAAGTTCTTGAGCAGAATTTACCAGAATTGCCAAGCAAGAGAGAAACAAGTTTTACAGAATTGTGTAAGAGAAATGATAAACTATGTTAGACATAAAGTATTATTTAGCAATAGATATGGCAAAATTTTTTTTTTTTTTTTCTTAAGGTGACAGAACTTAGATACTTGAATGCAGTGTGTAGTAGTGCACTATGAAAAATGTGTTATTATTTGAATAAATAAACCAGTATTTCCTTTATCAGACAGTGGAGGCTGTTGTAAATACAAGATACAGATATATATGTCTATCAAACTTCCTTCATTGTACTATAACAAGATTTTTTACTGAACATTATTCTGGATTCATTATTTCTTGCTAAGAGGAAATGAGTAGTAAATCTATAGGAAGTCAAGCACTAAGCTGTAGTATTTGAAGCAATCATTCAGTTTCAATAGGCACCAGCTGAAGGTAGCAGGCAGCCTTTTCTGTAGTACACAGGAAATATATTTAATGAAAAAATATGCATTTTAATGTTTATTGGGAGAGTTTTCTCCTTGATACGCTTCTTTCTCAATGTAAGCTCATTCTAATCACAGAAGGTAAATTATGTGGAAAAAAAAAATGTAAGTGTAGTACATTTCTAAAGGAAAATATTGCTTTAAGTCAGAATATTTCACAAAAACAGATTTTGTCAAAATTTTCAAAGGAGCAAAACTAAAGGAATTATTTCAATTTCCTATTTTTTAAAATGTGAATGTTTTTCAGTAATATATTTTCATTTCAATACAATTGTTTGATCTCTTTTAAATAAATTTAAATATTTTTGGTATGAAACAGAAAGCATAATTCTAAGAATTTCTTTCTTCAGAACCTTTTTTTTGGAAGTATTTATAGTTTATTCTGATGTGGAAAGCAGAATGTCAGAACTTGCATTACGCTACTTGTTTTCAGTGTGTTTTATACAGGCCCTCCAATTCCAGATTAGTAATTTAAATTAACTTTTAAAATAAGAAAATCACAAAAATACAACATCACGCATTCAGTTTTGTACTCTGTCTTTGAGGAATCTACTATGTGATCAAAATGCAGTTGTAAGACCTTGTTTTCATGAGGCTGGAATTATAAAATAAGGCCCAGAATTGCATGTGCAATTCTTCAGCCTGCTTCTATTTGGTTTTGACCCTGGCAATAGGAGCATTCTATACTTGATGGACTTTCCATGTAATTTCAGTCCTTAGTCCTTGGCTAGAGGTCATCATTCTTTCTGCAGGGATAATGATGTCTCTTTCTGGCCCTGGTTTAGAGAAGTATCATGTGTAGGAATGTCCGTATTGAGGTAGCCAGTCAGGATGATCTGTGTTTTCCCCTCAATAATTTAATCTGAGTACTGCCACTAGGACTTGATGTCACTGATTTTATTATGAAATATTTTAAAATATTTTTATTTCCGTGAGAGTAAATGAAAACAAATCTGAATATGCCTGGTAATCAATGATTATTCTGCTCCTAAATTTGACTTTTTTTTTTTTTTTTGCAACTAAGCAAATATAATAAATTCAGTGTACCACACCCCAATACTTTATTTTCAGTTTTTGTAACTACATACACAAGGCAAATTCAGAAGTATAACAGATTGATAAAAACACCTTTTTTTGCTTTCTTTCAGTAAAGAATGCCTACTGTTCTCTGAGCCAATGCAATAATTTTTTTGATATCACTGTAAAGAAGGAGAAATCCTCTGACATCAGCATTAGATTAATGAAAATGAGACTGTTAGAGAAAACAGAGAATACTATTTAACTAACATAATTTTTTTCTTCAGGAACATTCCATCTCAGCAATAAAAAATGTGGAGAAGCTTCCTCTCAACCCACCAGGAGATATGCCTGGTACCTACTGTCTGTTTCCCCTCTCATGCATTTTGATGTAGGAGACAGCAAATGTCCTCAACCCACCATGCAGTAAAAATTCTGTTTCAAGAGACATTTCAATAATTCAATATTTCTTGCTGTTCCAGTTGGGGAAAAAAAAAAAAATTGATAATTTTGAAACGATCATAAAGTTGAGGAAACTAGAACATTTTTATGTTGCCAGATTCTTTTGCTGACTCTAAAATATGACACCAAATGTTTCACAAGTTAATAAAGTGCTTAGAATAAATGGTGCTGTGTTGTCCAAAAACCTTATTTGGTTGATACTTTTCATACTACGTTTACATGTGGCAAACGTGATGTATCAGTAAATGGGAAACAGATCAAACTGGTTGATCAAAACAAGTTTGTGTCTTTTTAGCTATCAGATTAAAGATAAAGAAAAATTGCCATGAAAGGAAAGTCTCTGTGTAAAAAAGAAACACCACATATTTTTTACTTTGTTGTCTGTATTGCAAAAAGTATGTGGAAAGCCACTCTAAAGTACCAGCTCTATTTTGCTAGATAGATTTGAGCTAATACAAAAGATGGCTGCAGTGTGGAAGAGATGATGAAAGAACATGACCACAAAAATGGACAGGAGAGTTCAACAATATTTCAGTTTTTATCCAAGCCAACAGCAGTAAGGAAATAATCCCATGAAAGTTAAGCAACTTTCTAGTTTCTCAAGAGAATCTGTGGCCAGATTTGTTCTGTTCTCATGATATGAAGATGGATTCTCCTACTCTTTTCTGACAAACAACTACTTCTGACTGTTTATAGGGAAGCAAAGTGCAGTCAGAAGAAAAATTCCATGTTATAGCTACATTTGACAGGCTCTTTGTTTTACTCAGATTTGTTTGGGATAGTGAGGAAATAATGCCTTATAAATCCATATGAATATGAAGTCATGTGAGGATCCAGAAAAGAAAAATAGAGAACAAGATAAAAATCACCCCATGACTCTTCCACCTGATTAACAGATTTTACTACAAATGCTTAGCATCTTGACATTGTAATGTTTCAGACTGTCACTGTGGCTTCCCTTTCTTCCTGCCCTCTGCTGATCAACATATATATCAAAAAAGTTAATTTAATTTTGAAAGGTTCATTACCAATGCAACTTAATTGCTCACTATATAAGAATTCAACTTCTAGAGTTTACATCTCCTATTTTTTATCAGATTCTCACGATTCTACAGGTTCAGAGTACGACCTCACATGTGTCACGGGATTAGCTGGAAGTGGGGAAAAATTACAAAACTACATTTGGACTTACCTGTACCATGTCTCAAGTAGTCAAAGACAACACATGGCACCTGGAGTGTGAGAAGACTGTTTTGCATTCTGTTGGTGTTCTTCGGGTAAGAAACAAACAAACTCTGAATACTTCATAGCACATGTCATATGATTTGGTTTTTTTCATTATCCAGATTTCACCCTGATCTTTAGATATGGGTTGTACAAGTTATTTTATAAGCTTGAACTACAGTACAGAAAAAGATGCACATTCTGTGGAAATAATGACAAAACAGATACTCCGTAAGTTCTAATTTCAGGGATGTTCTGGAATGTTTCTGTTGTTTCTGAGTGATGATAGATAGAGTCTCCATGTAGGTAAAAGGGAATACTTTTTCTAGTAAGTAGTGAAACGTGTATCTGACAAATGGAGGACAGAGCAAACTGGAAATCAAACAAACTATTTAGGAAGTCCCTTAATTTGTGTTTGATTATGACTTCTTTCTTTCAAAGATTAGAGAATGGATCTGAGATCTCATTTGCATTTTAATCAATCTACCTTCCATCTATCTGTCCATGTTTTTGGTAAAAAGTCATTTCTTTGCGTGAATTTATAAAACTACTGTTCTTCTGTACTTCATGAACCTGATATTTAAGTGATTATTCTGCAATGTAATTTCTCCTTTGTTATGTTAAGTTCTTTAAAACAATCTTTTAGCCTAAAGATAACCCTTTTAATAGCATATTCTTTAAAGACATGTTTAACATTACATGAACCTTTGTTGATACTGAACAAGCTCTTGTTCAAGAATACAGGCGCTGAGCAAGATTTCCACCAATGTTGTTTCTTCTGATTACTGTAGCATATACAATGTTCCTTAGCACCAGAATTGAGAACAAGAAGGTGTGTCTTCTCTACTTTTACTCTTTCCCTTAAGATATACTGGCAATAAGTCCCTCTTATGACACTGCCAAAAGACAAAAGCAGAGAAGAGACAAAAACAAATGAGAAAGGAAGACTCAAATTGACAAAAAAAATGTAGTACTTTAATGGTTTAGTTCAAAACATGAGCTGTAAATACCTAGGGCTAGGAATGGTAGAGCTGTTCTACTGCATGAGATGTTTAGGTTAGAAAGCAGGAATAGGAGGGGCTAAATACAGTGATTTAGAGATGGAAATGAGACTGGAGTGAGAAATTATCAAGTGAAAAAATTTTCAGAAAGGCCAGAGTTTGGGTGAGAAGGAGCAGAAAGGCTCATTACTATATTCAATATGTATATATAACGCAACATACATTTCCAAAGTCATAATTTCTCTGATTAAAAAGTGCATTTTTACAGTATGTAAAAGTAGCTTCCCATCTCCTTTTTATGCCTGGTTTACAATAAACAGTCTACTACTGTAAAAACATTGAATTTTACTACTGTTGTTAGTTGCTCTGTCTGATCAAGTAGGAAATACCTCTGCAGTGGTTTTAAAAGTTGCAAATATAGTTGTGAACCATGTAGGTACCAATATGGTACATGACAGAATCTGAACTTTCAGTCTAGTGTTTTGTAACATAGATGATTGTAGACAATCTTCATTTAAAGAACACATCAAGACTGCAAAGTCAAACATTGGAAAGCCATGAAATGCAGAACTCATTATGAATGGTTTTTTTCCTCTTCCTCTTTAATCTTAATTACATACCTCTTCTTCAGTGCTCCTTCCATTATTTAGATAGGAAGACTGAGTCTGATTATAATTCATAACTGTCTCTGTGAAAAGAAAACGTACACTGGATCACAACTTCATTTGTTGCGGAATAAGTAGACAAGATTTCCTTTCCCTAACACTTGTCAGCTTTACTAATAATGAGGAAATAGAGTGTGTGTGTGTAAAAATGGTGCTTCTGATTCATCAAGCCATGTTCTTACTTATTCAGGACAGCCAGTGGTACTAGTGCAGTGTTTAAGTTACTAGTTTATTAAAACGCTGTCTTAAATAGTTCAATCTTTAGTACCTGAATTGAATTGAAAAACTAGGTACACAGTATATTGAGGTGGCCACACTAATGAACAAAAGTTAGGTACGTGTCTGGGTATGTCTTGATTTTAACCAATGTGATTATTCAAAGGACTAGAATGTGCTCTGAGGCTGAGACAGAAACCTCGGCTTCCTGGCCCTCACCTCCATGTTACCCAAATGAATGGCCTTCCTTATTTACTTTACCTTCTGTGAGCCAGGGCTGCTAAAGGCAGATCTACCAGAGTTCAGTGTCATGATGTCATGAACACAGACTTCCGTGTAGTTAAAATGGTTCTTTGCTATGAGATATCAGTGTTTAACATAACCCTTAAACATTTAAAATAATTTTTTCCTGCTCACTATGAGGCTCTTTCTTGACCCATCAAAGCATGGGAAAATCTTATTGTCATCAATGGGATCAAGAGTAAGCCCTGCATGTGGCTTTAAAAACCATATTAGTACTATCTTACATTTATATGGCATAAAGGTTCCCCAAATCCCACAGAGCTTTTCTGAACAAAACTCTTCTTAAAATATATATATATATATATATATATTAACAGAGCAACATGATAATACATAACCTGCAGAGCTGAAAAGAATTAAACTCTATGTGGTCATGCCAGTATAACAGTGCTCACAGCTTGTAATTTGTGATATATTCTCCTGCTGCTCCTCTAATAAAGAAATGGTGGGCTTCTTTTCTGAGCACACACTACCAAAGCAGAGCAGCAGGTTGTCTCACAGTCCTTCTGTGAGGTGCAGGGAGACCACCACTGAATTAAACAAACAGCCCCAGGTACCTTGGTAATCATGCTGTGGATGGTGGCACCATCTGTCAGCCCATGCTATGTACCTACACTGTTCTGCAACTTCCATAAGCTCCTTAGAAACCATAGCATGTTTGAAAGCTCATGATTTTGTGGTGAAATATATTCAGAGAAGATGAATTTTTCTTATGCGCTGCAAAACTGCAAATAATACCAATTCTGTGACTGGCACTGAGAGAGAGGTTTAGTATCTCAGCTAAAATAAAATGGTGAAGAGTGATGGAAAAATATCCTAGAGAATGAAGTCCCCACAGATGAACTGCTTTTCAGAATAATGAGAACTTTTGGGGGGCTTACAGAAGAGAAGTGTAAATTTCTTAAACCTTGTATTTTGACACTCCATTTTTTTTTGTTTTCTTTAGACCCATCACATGCAGAGATTAAATACAGCATGCAAACCCAGTTCCTTTATAAGGGTAATTTGCTTACAGAAGGTTAATTAATGATTACTTGATTACTAATACTACAGCCAGTCCCACCAGAATGTTTTACAGACCAAGTATTAAGTTCAAGTTGGATATATAATTAGCATGCAACAATTAACCAACAAAATAGAAAGTAACTGGAAAAAATGTTCATTTCAGTTGTTTATATCACCCATGAAACCACATTAAGGGATAAAATTTCTACAGTGAGATTAGAACATCTCCTCTGCTTCTCTTTTCTCTCCTTTGTCTCTTCTTTCTCTGTCTCTCCTTTCTGTCTCTCAGGCTTTCCAAATTCAGTATATCAAAACAGAATGGATGATTGTCCATACTGGTTACCTGGATTTGTCAATGATTTTGTGTGGGATTAACTCATCAGATATTTTGTTCCCCACTATGGGCTTTATTCAGAGAGTTTTAATGACTTTAAAATGGTGGGTATTTCTAAACAAAGGATTAGATCAATCTTTGGGAACATAATAAGCAGGAAAGAGGGTTAAGTAACAAAATCTTATGTAGGCATTGCCTTAATTAAGATCAGCCATTCTGCTACAATTTAAATATACTCATTTGATTAATCAGTAATGGGCTCAGACAGATACATTTCTCTGCTGCTGCACATTATTTTTAACATTGAGTCCATGATGTGAACTTTGTATGAGTCCATCTCTTTTATACATTTTTTTTTATCCAACTAAAATCTATCCCAGAAAGTCTTTTAAGATTCTAGTAAGGAATACTAAAGCTGGTCAGACTGTTTTACCCAATTGATCCAGAGAGGAATATAAAAATCTTCTCACTGAAGCTCCTTTTTGACGACTTGGATAGCAAACAGTTTAGTCATTGCTGGCTTACTGTATAGTTTAACCTTTGGATTAAAGTTCTGGAGTTTGACCTTTGGATGAACAGAGCTAGTTGAATAGACATCTTGATAACACTAGTTTGAACCATATTATGGGAAAAATTGTGACAGCTATTCAAAGTCCTGGTTGTATTCCTCACTGGGCTGAGGAAAAAAAGTCCAAATGCTTTCCGAAAGCATTTTCTAATTCAAAGGTACAGATGTTAGCTTCAGAAATGTGGCTTGTACTCCATCTCTTCATCCTCCAGTCTCACAGTCTTTTGCACATACTATGTCAATCCCACTCCATGCTGATTATGGCCTCCAAGACAGTACAAATCTTACCTCATTTTGACAGACACGAAACAACATGATATCAAAGAACTGTGTTATTCTTGAACATTATGTACAATGCTGACCATTATCCTAGGATACCTGAAGGAAGGCATATCGGCAGCTACAGGTATGCTGGAAGAGCATGCTGTAAACTGTTTTCTGAGCACACAGTCCAGCTTGAAAGAGATCTCACTGAAGACTGAAGCTTCCATCTTTTTTTTCATATAGAAAAGTTTAGTGCTTTAAAATTGAAAGGCATTCATTAGATGTATCTGGGGAAGACGTGTTCATATTAGCACTTTTGTGGATCCTTCTGAACAGGGTGTGTGTATGGCACCAGACTGTCTAACAAATGGCACTGCAGCCTGGGTCTGAATTCTGCTTCCTTTCCTTAAGAATTTGGGGACAATATTTCACTGAGGTAGCGTATTTCTGTGCCTGAAAAGGAGAGAGAGATGCATCATATGTAAAATAAGAATTATTCTTGACAAACTAAGCCTCATATCTTACTGTTTTTAAATCTTACTGTTTTTAAACATCAAAAGCTTATGAATGACTAGTGAGACATGCCATCCATAGATTGGCTTGAAATCACCTAGATAAGGCAAATAATGCAGTGATTTTTTTATATGCATTGTTTTCTGTGAGATAATCCCTACCATCCAAAAGCCACAACAAACAACAGAGTAGTAAAGCATCAGATAAAATTTTCCTTACGAAAAGCTGCTAGAAACTTACCCGAAAACCAAACATTGCTCTTCACTGAAACTTGTCCCAGAGGGTTTGGCTAAAATAGCAGGGCTTTTTAATTATTCTGAAATTGATTGATACGCAGATTTATGCAGCTGAGAATTTTGCAGGTCTCTGCACAATGACAAGCGGTTGAATTCTGAAAATAATTGCTTATCTAACTAACAGTCTGAATGAATTGGGTTAATTTCTCCTCAATCCTCTGAGTGTTTATGCAAGTACATTTAACATTTGAGATGAAACCCCCTTTATTTTTAAATACAGGACTAGAAAAATAAATGTTCCCAAAAGCTCACATGATAGAAAAAGTCATCTTTTTGAAGAGTCTGTGGATTCCTTGAAAAAACTTACTGCCTTTGTCACTGCAATAAATGTTAAGTGTACTGGAAGCACATTGTGATTTCTGAGATAAAGTTTGGCATTATATTGACTTGTAACTTGGGAAAGGTTATAAACAAAAAAGAATATCTGAATGGAGATAGTATTTGGTTAAAACGACTATTTCTATATTTTGGCCTATTTAAAACCTGAATTCAGAATAGAGCTCAAGATAGATCTTTTGAGAGACCAAGTTAGATGTCTATAGCTGTCACTCAGGAAGAAAATAGTCTTCTAACTGGTAGATAACCATATAAGAATCACAGAAGAGTTTGAGTAACTTTTTTGACAGATTGACTAATGCAATCCAAATATCCTGCACAGCCCTAACACTTACTTCCTAGTCTTCATTTGGCCTATTGACTCATGCTGTATGAAACCTCTGATGGGTTAGGAGAACAAATCTCTTTACCAACTCCCACACATGTGACATTTTTTATTCATGTGAATAGCTTTTCCTCTAGGCACATCATAGCCAATGAAAGTTGAGAATGATACTTACTGGAGCAGAAACTATGTGGAAGATACCCCAATGTATTGATTGAATTAAAGCCCTTATATAAATGTTGACACTTGAAGAATACGAACTAGGGCTACATTGGCAAATATATTTCTGGATCGTCTTCACTTCTGAGGGATAAGTTTCTTTTGATAATATTATTTTTATCACATATTCATGGGATTTATTAACCCTCCTTTGTATATACATTAATCAAAATTGAATCAAAGTTGAATAGTGTCTATCCAGTGTTTTTAACTGTATTACAGTATTGAACTAAAAGTCTTCAGCACCAAACATCAATATGCTTTCACCATATTAAGTATAAACTAGGATAAAATATCCTTGTCACAGGTAACGCAAGCTTGTTATATTTAATATAACTTCTTATAAAATCCATTAAAATCCTTTTACAATGAAGAAACTTCTATTCCATGAGTAGCTTAATTCTAAGTGTAGAATAGATCAATCTATTCAGCAAAGCTCTTTTTCTACATGCCTACATAGCCAAAACACCTAATACTTAAGTGCATTAAGTTGAGCATAGACTGCAGCAGTTTGCTTGAAATCATGCAGCTAGAAGACAACAGAAAGGCCAAAAGAACAGAAGCACTCCAGCTGAGGAGTTAAGAACAATAAATAAAGGTTGGTATTCAATACGTCTGACCAATATGGTGCATACAAAGAGGAAGGGTGTGTTGTGAAGCAGATCAATGTGGAGAAGACAAGATTATTCAAAAGAGCACCCTTAGTGGGCTTCTCTTATGTCTGTCTGTAGCTTATTTTCATGTTATACTTCTCAGTTAATCAATAACAAAAGCCCATTTAAAAACTATTACAATGTATTAAATGGGTTGTATCACGCTGACAACACCATAGTTACATCCTAAAATGTAAACTATAATGTCAGAGCAATTAGGAATCACAACTGCACCAAGCATTATCTTAGAATGCAAATCAAGAGATGAGTTATTACAAATTCTATCGACAATACCACACTAATTAAGTCAATTTCAGGGACAGAATTTTAATTGGAAGTAAAAAGAACACATTGGCTGTATTGAGAAATGCATAATCTCATGGTTTGACCTGTATAATTGTAAATAATTGTTTTGAAAACCCATAATTCCACCATAGGAAGCACAGTATTTTTAAGCTTTTATAACATTTAATAGGTGAAGATGTGGTCATTCATTTGGAGGTCTATTATTCCTTCATTTTGATTGTAATTTTCCCACACTTGACACATACAGACTTTGAAAGTGCAGATCTGTGGTGGTGAATTCTGGTCATGTAAAATTCACAGAAGGTGAGTTTGGTTTAAATGTTGAACATATTATCTGAACATCCTCAGGAGATACTAAGATGGTGTGATTTAGTGACCAGAGTAGAGTCTTCCTTGACTATTTTCTCACCTTTTGAATGTAGAGAACAGTCTGTTCTTACAAAACTTGAAATATCTAAATCTTGGCACACTGTCACAGAGAAAGGAATCACTCACTGTGTTTGCTAGAAGCAGCCCTCCTGTTAGCTGTCATATGAAGTATTTTATATCCATTCATGTAAAAACATATTGGTTTAGTCTGCATTTATGATTGGGGAAAGGAGAAAACAAAAAGAAAGTAACAGAGAAGATGCAGAAGTCTAAAGCAAAATCTGAAATCAGGCTGAGGACCATGCTGTTATCACTGTTGGTTTTAGTCATCCCCTCCACACTTCTTCCTCTTTCTCTTTTTTTTTTTTTTAATATATATTTTTTTAAATCTGTTACCTTTATTATTATTATCTCTTTTTGTATCTCTTACCCTTCCACAGTCACTGTATCTCTATGCTGACTTCTGTACCCATCTCGGATCTTGCTCCTCTCTCCTTCATACTCATAGCCTGTTTCCCCTGTTCACTCCCCTCATTCCTTCTTGTTTCTTTTTTGCCCTGATCTTTCCATGTCTTCCTGACACCACCAACCCCCTTCTGCCCTGCTAATTTTCCAATTGTTCTTTTCTGTTTCCTCTCACTTTTCTCATTTCTGGACTATCTTTTTGCTCTCTTCCTCACTCTGATTTTTCTTTCTCTGTTGTTTTGTATTGTGTCCTTATTGCCTGTCTAAATTTTTCGTCAAGCTTCTGTCTCTTATCTTCCGTTTACCTCCTCTCTTTACCAATCCTTTATGTTTTAATTCCTCATGGACTACAGTTCTCTACCTGTACAATGCCTGTTCTCTTTTTCCCTGTATCTCCATTCTTCAGTAGAAAATATCATTGAAAGATGGGGCAGTTTTTATCAGCACAGTGATGCTGCAGAGCTGATCCACTCCATTTAAACAGTAATTTCCATTTCAGTGTATGTGGCTTTTTGCTACTAATTCCTTTGAAGTGTGAAATCTATTGTTCTGGTAAAAATCTAGAGTAATGCATTATAGGGGGAAAAACCCCTATCTGTAATGGAATTTTAACTCATTAAATCAGAATCACAATGTTGGACAGATATGTGAATAATAAGTTATTTATACTATCTGTCACTCTACCTTATCTAGAAAATAATTCAGTAGTTCTTACAGTTGTATGTATTTTGATGCGTGGTAACTGTAAAACATTATCAGTGTCATGAACTGTACATATTTAAATCATTTTTCATTTTAATGAAGCTGAAAGTGCTGAGAACAAAGGCTCATAACTGATGCAAATCTTCTGATTAACACCCAAGTTTGAAGCACGTTGTTCACAAGAGAGTCTGCACAGCCTTGTTTCACAGAGTCCGTAAGCATATGCAGAGGAATTTGTAGCTAAAAATAAAAAGAAAAAATATCTTTGATGTTTTGGAATGGATTAGGCCTGTATCCAACTGATTGCAGGCATTCTTTGTGTGCATTAAAACTGAGCATTCATAGAATTTTAAGTACATTGCAGGAGTTTGCTAAATATTTGTTGTAACAACATTTTCTTCCCTTCTATTTAAAAAAGCCCACCCCAGTCTAGGCATTCTGACTCATTTTATATGTTTGCAGATACTAAAAGGTTACTGCATTCTTGGAAAATATGCTGGAAGAGTTTTATCATGTGCTTCTAGTTTTCTTCTTTCCTACGTCCATTCACTTATAAATGTCCTTTGTCCATATGAAGTGATAGAAAACCTCTTTTAAACAGGACATGCAAAATTAAAAATATCCACTTTCAAAATAACTACTGCCAAATGCGTACATGAGAAGAGTTTTTATGTCTGCCCCTGCAAAATGTACAGGTTATCTTTGCTTGTTACACCTTTGCACATGAGATGAGATGATCAGAAGAGCCATTTGTAGGAGTTCCACGTACACTTGCTGGTGTGAGTTGCAAAGCCTGCTGCACGTTTCCACTCCTCCTCAAGAGGTAGCCTGTTACAGTTATTCTTCTAACACTCTGTACCTGTAAGAAGACGACACATTAGGATGTGAAGATCGGGGCTGCTGATCTTGAATTCGTTAAATTCAGTAGTAAAGCGAATATTGAGTGGAATGGCAGGGCAGAATTCCAATACGGTGTCCTCTGATGGAGACAGTCTCCTTCCCTGGTGCCCATTTCAGCTGTAGAAAAATCCAAATGTCATACAGTAGATACATAAAAATCTTAGGAATGTCATATATCTCAGGGGATATATGATATACATGCAGAATCTTGGGAATGGGGGATCAAAAAATCATAGAATGCCTTGGGTTGGAAGGAACCTTGAAAGGTCATCTGGCCCAACCCCCCTGCAGTAAGCAGGGACATCCTCAAGTAGATCAGGTTGCTCAGAGCCTCATCAAGCCTGACCTTGAAAGTCTCCAGGGATGGGCCACCAACACCTCCCTGGTCATCCTATTCCAGTGTTCCACTACCCGCATTGTTAAAGAATTTCTTCCTAATGTCCAAAATTATCAGATCCAAAATGTTCTGAAATCCGTGGTTTCCTTTGTTTTTGGGGTTTTTTTAATACTTTCTCTAGCACCAAGTTACAGAAGCAAAAACTTTACACAAAGTAATTACAGAGTATTATAAGCATCCAAATTATATTTCTTAAGTGTCACCCTACTTACTAGGCTAAAAGTATAACCAAGCCAAAGAACTTAATCTGGAAAGAGAATACAGACAGTATACGGAAATTTTAATTCTCCTGAATAGCAACAGATATTGTTGGTTTTGGTAAGACAATTTTAGGCAATGCTACTTCTTATTCTGAAATACATTTCTAGGCTTGTTTGTTTATTTTATTTACAAAAAGTTGCAAAATTTCTTGTGCAAAATTTTTGCAACAGTGAATTAATTTTCTCGTACACTTAAACTTTCTATTCTAATGGGAAGGACGCAGGAACTGTTGCCAGATCTCTTCAGAGGTGTCCTAAGATGGAATTTTCAGGTCCACAAAACATTTTGGAGAGTTTGAAAACTTATTGTTTTGCCTTTGTACTCTTTTTCTCAAGAGAGATAAGAATGTCATTTCAGAGGAATCAAAATACTGGGCATGTTAGCTTCCCACTGGCTCAAGGTCCAGCTACCTATGGAAGAACTATGGAGATCAGAGATAACAGATTTTATAGGATGTATCAAAATACTTCTAATGTGGGGGTAGGTCACAAATTAACAAGAGAAATACAACTAAATTTAGATGGAATATTAATTTTCTGGAATAGCATTCTGTTTCCCAAGATCTAGTCTTTATCATAGCCTGTCTTCTCTTGTGTAGATATGTAATCTTTTTTTCTGTAGGTATGCAATCCTATGTGGCCTAAGACAGCAGCAACCTTGCAGAGTGCACAGGTTCTTTTTACTTTATTTCCTGCAAGTTTCTTGTGTCTTTTTGTGTCCAGTCCAACAAAGCTCCATGAGTACTTCTGTAGATGAGTTCTATAAGTTTGTGTCATTTTCTGAATTTTTACAAGATGGGTTTTGCAAAAAATACATGAGTCAGTTCTTTCTCACACCGTTTTCACACTCATGAAGTAAAATTAAGCTGTCACAAAATGTTCCTCTGCTCTCTCTGCTGATATTCTGTGCTCTGAAATGAAGAACTACATCTCTTTCTCATTTCATCTGTTGCAAGGATGCAAACCTTCCCGAGGTTCAGGGTAAAGATTTAAAACCGTTAAGCTGGTTTGTGAGTTCAGAAAAGGTTCTTCTGTGTGTGAGTGTGTATATATACATATATGCATGCATGTATGTGCATCCCATGAGAAATGAACCTGAAGAAAAAACCATAATATGGCATTATCTGGGTTAACATCTGCTATGCACAGAAAGGCAGCCTAATGCACAAATTCTCGTTTTACACAGACGCATGCTTGTAAGAGTTCCCGTGCTTCCTATGGAACAAGGTCGTGACTTTGGTCAGTTCCTTGTCAGTAAAAACTCACCACTTCATGTTTCTACCTCCTTTGGAAATAGTGTCCCGGTATTTTTCAAATGCCTTCTGCTGTGCACTAGATAACACACAGCTTTAAAGACCTTCATTTTGAACTTAATGACTTCCTCCTACTCTCCTGTTCTGCTTGAGATAGGAGACAGAACTGTTTTCATTTTTTTTTTTTTTCTGACTTATTTTCAGCCGATCATTTCAGAAAAGTTGCAGTTATAGGCACCTCAGTAAATATAAAAATATCATTGCTGTATTCTCCTTGAACACAGTAAGTACTAAACCATAGATATCCTGAGAGCACCTTTTTTGTTAGTTTATGTTTCAAATGGTGAAGAATTAGGATAGTTGGTTTAAGAAACACTTATTAGAAAGTATGTACGTGAAGAGCTTGTTGAAACTTGTCCACTGTTTTCTTCATCTATGCAGGATGAACTCTATTCTGCTTTCCATGGTGAATCATTGTGTTGCTTTGCAGTTTTTTACCATATCTCACAAGATCCCACACAAGCTTTGAAAAAGTCGCCTAGAAGACAAAAAAAGAAAAGGAAAGGAAAAAAAAAAAAAAAAAGCCAATTTAAATAACATACCCAAGGCTTATTTTCCTCCTCCATTTGCTATGTAATCCCAGCAAAAAAAAAAAAAAAAGTATGAGTATTTTTCTGTGTATCTTATGCTACATAGCTGTTCAACAAGAGAAGTCAAACCCTAAGGATGAGAATATGCAAATACCCTAAAGAAAATACTGCTCTCTGAGGAGCACACAAACTTTTTATGAAGTTCAAGGAATCTTTCTAAAGTTACAAAGTAGCTTGAGACAGAAATACCTTCTTGAAGCATCCAGGCTGCTGCTAGGCAGCAGATCATAAATTACGGCATGCATAGATTTTCAGTCCTCGCACCATTTTTATGTCTGGCAGAGTAACTCTGTTATATCTTGTTGCTACTCAAGATTTATTAAGCTGAAAAGCACTGTATCTTTACTGAAAGAATGACATAGTTCACTTACTATATATGTCTTAACTATAGCAGTTTATATTTATGTAGGAGGCTTATACAGTGTATTTTTTCCTGACTTGAGTGATAAATTTTTGGAAGTCCTCAGGAATAATGATCTGAAAAATGTATTTTCCCCACAAGGTTCTAATATGTTTTTAGCCAGTGCCTTTAGGATCCCATATATGGTACACATTTTTAGCAGGTATAGAGCATTTTTGGAGACTGAATGCTAATGGCAAGTTAATCTATGATTAGATTGCTCCAAAAGAAGAGATCAAGTCTTGTGTACTTTTTTTCCTAAACTTTTAGGGTTGTGATATTTTGACAGAGGGGCTGAAAGCAGGAGGGACCACAATGCCTTAAGATGTTAGCAGGGCTGTGCCTTAGGTAATCACAATTTTGATGATGTTATTCTGCATGAACAAAGTTAGTTTCTGTGAAAGAATTGATCATTCCTCTTGTGCATTATAATATGTAGTGAATAAAATTACTGTTCATAGATGTACCTATTCCTGCCCTTTCCCTCTCTCACAGTAAGGGCTGCTGAGACAATTAATTTTGGAAGGGAAGGGTTCCTGGAACTGACTGTTGGTAAAAACAACATACAGCTTGTATTGGTGTTAAGATGAGGTAGTTAATATAGTTAAATGACTTGAGTAAGTACTGTGGGTTTTTTTTGATTGAACCATCTTATTTGATAAAGTGAGGGTCATCAAGAAAAAAAAGTATTTCCCCACCTTTTACAACTTCTCCTATTGTCTTTTCAAAAAAACCAAAACAAAGCAAACTTCTTTTGCTTAGATGCTGGTACTGTTGTGTAGGAATTATTTAGAATAAACTAAAGAAAATTAGAGGACAATCATAGAATCACAGAATAGTAGGGGCTGGAAGAGACCTCTGTAGATCATCTAGTCCAACCCTCCCTGATAAAACAGGTTCACCTGGAGCAGGTTGCACAGGATCATGTCCAGGTGAGTTTTGAAAGTCTCCAGAGAAGGTGACTCCAAAACCTCTCTAGGCAGTCTGTTCCAGTGCTCCATCACCCTCACAGTAAACAAGATTTTCCTTATGTTTAAGGGGAACTTCCTGTGTTCTAGTTTGTGTCCATCCCCCCTTCTTGCACCACTGGAAAGAGACTGGCCCCATTCTCTTGACCTTCACACTCTAGATATTTATAAATATTTATAAGATCCCCCCTCTTTTCTGGTCATTGATCAGAAAGAAAAATAATTCTTAGCTCTACCACAGTTGTTTTAACTACTAATGTAGAACTGCCACCATCTTTGGAGGTATTTAAAAGATATGTAGATGTGGTGCTGAGGTACATGGTTTAGCTCTGGACTTGGCAGTGCTGGATTTACGTTTGGACTTGATGATCTTAAAGGTCTTTTCCAACCTAAATGATTCTATGCTTCTAGGATTGTGTACAACTTATTCCACAAAATGTTTTTTTTTCCTTCTGCACCCTGCCCCAGCAAATATATCTTGATTATTTGGCACCATTTTAATTGTTATGCTTTCTTCAGTGCCCACTTGCTTTCATTATGATATTTTGTCATATGAAGCAAAATATTACTTCACATAGTAAAAAAAAGTAAATGCCAAAATGGTCTTGAAGGTATGACACTTTTGCAACTAGACAAATGTGCTTTCTGTTTTTTTCCATCTGCCTCTCTTAGGAAAAAATGAGAATTTTAAACAGTAGTAAGAAAAAGGCCATATGGAATAGCTGTCTCCAGAATCACGCTTGAATAGTTTTACCCTGATAAGATATTGCTGCAATACATCAACAAAATGCAATTTCTCTGAGGTAGTTGCTACTCACCAAATACTGCAGTCTAGGAAATAATCTCTGCTTGTTTTCAGCTGAATGATTTTGGGAATAGAATGATAGCAGGCAAGCTGCAGAACTCTCCAGGTTTCATTTTTATAAATATGGTTAATAAGAAAGGCAACTGTTTGAATCTTAAACATATTCCAAGAAAAAGCATACACAAATTTAGATGATTAAGCTTTTACATTTTTTTTTTGCATATTTGCTAAGCGGCACTCCACAAACACTTCTCCAACATATGCTATAGTGAGAGAAAGTCAAAAATAGACCTTTACAAGGAAGTTGTTACTTGAAAAATGGATTGATGTGAACTTTTTCCTGGAAAAAAAATTAATACCTGGCCTTTTAAACATCTTATATTCAAAACATAAGTAGGTTTTCACATACTTTATGTAGAATTGAGACTGCATTTCAAATGGCATATTCTGCTGTGTCCTGAAAGAACCTCTGGTTGACTGAGGAAATTAGTACAGTCTCGCTCAAAGTAACCTGAAGTACTACTGAGGTTTGTCATAATTTTACAGGACAAGCCAGAAGAAATGATTCTGTGTCTTTACTTCGAATTAATTACTTTTGATTGCTCATGCTTTCTTTCTTCCATATTAATTCTTTTTGCCTTATGACGCTATTATTGCCTATCACTCTATTGCCTTTTCTGCAAATTGTGTCAATGGTCACATCGGCCTAGTTCAACCATGACCTCTCCATAACTCCCACTATTTCAGGGTGCTTACTCTCCCATTTCTCTAATCCTTGCTCTATTTCAGTTCAGTTACAGCATGAAGGAAAGGAATAAAACTTTTAGAAGATGTAGATTTCTTATCTTTTATAGAGATTTGGGGTTTATATCATCAGTGGTCAGTTTCCAGTATAAATATACTTCAGTTCTAGACGAATATCTCATAAAGCATGAAGTATTGGAATGATTCAGGTTGCATTAACTGATTATCTTTGGGATCTTCTTCTGATATAGGAATAGATTTAAATTTTATCTGCACCTGTAGTGACTAAAATGCACCTGTGAAATCGATCTAATCCTTACAGTCACAGTATGCTGTTTGGTGGAATATTGCTATTATTTAGAAGCCAACAGAGTTTGATAATTCATCAAGCAATGCAGGGATGGAAAGCAAAATTGTATATTTTATCCAGATACAGATTGAATATGTAAGGGTACTATGAAAAAATACATGCCAGAAAGCTGAGATTAAGCCACAACACTATCTATGTGTGTGATTAATTGATTCTTTTTTTTTTTATCTTGTGCAATTTTTAATATCAAGTCCTTATTTAAGTTACCAGGGAAATCTCTAAAATTCAAAGCTCAATCTTTGGGTCGCTGAATCCTGCAACTTAATTTTTCATAACATAAGCTGTTTGTGGGTTTACCTCCCTATATTTCATGTGTTTGAATACATACCAAAGCAAAAATGCTTTTCAAATATTTAGTGGTTTTACTTTGATAAATAACCTAGCCTGCATAAATAATTACTTTCAACTGTGTTTGTGATGATTTTATATTGCAAATGCTAGAAGAACCAGCAGGGATAATGGATTATTCTAGTGGCTGCTCACAGACAGGGAAAGAATTAGTTGTGAATTCAATTCTGGTGTAAGGTTTGGCTGTAGTGCCAACAAAATAATGGGGTTACTGTTCCAGATGAAGTCTGGAGAGATAAACAGGAGATTAGGGCTTTGTATTCTGGGAACCTGGGGATTTTTGCCTGGGATCTGGGAGCAGTGGGGATTCACTGCTCTGCTAGGTAAGGTGAGATGGGAGCAAAGTGCAGCAACACAGACAGCAGAGACAGTGACTTCCTCATAGGGGCCCCATGCCACAGTACCCAGCTGTGGTAATGAGGTCTGGTGAGGGCACCCAGACACAGTCCAGGCTGCCCAAGGCCACTAAATGAAAAGGAACAGCCCTCAGATGTAGCCCCTGACTCCTGGCAACCAGATCTCCTGCAGGTGAGATGCTCTCACCTCTGCCACCAAGACTGATCTACATGAAATTCCATTAGTAACATGCCAGCCTGATGGTGAAAGAAGGAGTTGTCATCTCAATGCCATCTTCCTCATCTAGCAATTCCACCTTCCCATGAGCAGCTAATAATTCCCACATATCACAACAAGTACTTAAGAACAGTTAGAATAGATGTGCACTTTCTTAGTTTAGTAGACTAGTTTATCAAAGATGCCCATGACAGACAAAGATGTCTGTCATAATACAGAAGTAAAAACCCAATGTTTAATATTTTTTCTATGTACTTCTATATCTATAGTTAATACTTCTGAACACAATGTACCTGAGACTTGCCTAGTACTAAGGTCACATTATGAGACATACAGCTCCCTGGATCACCTTTCCTTTTTTCAGCTATTATTGCTATGCTTGCTGTTAATTAACTCTGTACCTAGTTCCTGATTTGACAGATTTATTAAAAGCCTTAATATGTGATTTTAAATTATACTCAGTTCTTTCAGTGTCCTGGGACAGAGATTATGTGATGTAGTCAGAAGACGTAAAACCCTCTGCATTTTGATCTTGCTGTTGATTTAATGTAATTTTCAATATTCTCAAACTATTTGTCCTCACACCTTTGACACTGCATTGGATACCATAATCCTTATGGAAAACTGATGGAAAGTGTTCTTTTAGATTCAAGTCTTAAACCTCAATTAGCTTCAGGCTCCCAGCTGTCTTACTGAAAAGATGCCCAAGTTAATTTTTTCTTATTCTTCTTTTTTGCCAAATAAACCAACCACTTTCTTTAAGCTTCTTTCACACAGTCCAGTCGAGCTTGTTTTCTGGTTGCTTTAATTTTTCCTTCCACTTTCCACTCCCATGACACACCTTTTTGTTTGTTTGTTTACTTGTTTTTGTTGGTTTGTTTGTTTTTTAATGAGTCCCTTTTTCCATTCCAATGTCTTTCAGTAGCTGTTTATTGAAAATTTCAATCTTGATTTAACCAATTCTACATTTTTCAAATATGTACTTTGCAAATCTAGAAGCTTAATTTGTATTTTCTTTTACTCTTTACTGGTGTTCATAATCGTGTATATATTTTGAATACAATACAGAGTTCTCTTTTAACATTTATTTTATTTATAACATGTGTTTTCTCCGTTTCCTCCCACATGTACAATAAACTTGTAAATAACTAAAAAAAAGGATTCAAATACAAAAATCACTTTTTTTTAAAAATTATTTATTCTAGTAACTGTTTGGGGGGATATTTTCTCTGTCAGTAATATGTTGATGATATTTGATACCACTGTAGGAAAGAAAATTCAAATGCTTCAGATATATAAAATCCATTCTGTTCTAAAAGTACCCTGTAAAGCAACACCTCTGCATAGTATTATTTCTCTGTACGTAAAAAACACTAGGGGTCTTTTACCTCCCCTAGGTTCAAATTACTTACAAACAGTGTAATGAAATTAGTTAAACACTTGCCACTGAAGTAATGATGGCACACCTGGGAAGTTTGGTATTCATGTCTGGGCTGGGATCAGAAGTGTGCTTTTGAAACACATCTTGCTCATACACCCATGCTGAGCCTTTCAGTCATCTTATTTACAGCACTATTTTAAACACTCCTATGCCCTTTCACTGTTATGGTCTTCATCCAGTAAAATAGTAGCTTCTTGCTGTCCCAAAAGGCAATTTAAAAAAACCCCAGTAAACTATAGCTACATGAGAACAATGTTTAAAAATTATTTCCAGTTATAAGTACCATTTGCCAAGGTTTTGTCTAGAATTTGATGTTTCTTGCATCTAAAGAAACTTTTCTACAGATCTAAACTTCATAGCTGATTTTTTTTTTAAAGAGTAATAGGTCCTAAACACATGACAACTTGATCACATAACTTCAGCTGGGCAGATCTGAGATCTGATCCTAGCTGTCATTCTAAGTGTGAGGATTTGTTTACTAGTGACTCCAATGACAGAGGTCTCTCTAAGGATATGGTGGCTTCACGAAGGTACAAATACTCCATTTTTAAATCTCTCTAGGAACATATTACTTGAAAAATTGAATTTATGAAATTCTTAATAATCAAATTAAATTATATTTCTTGGCAACTGATGAAAGGTAGTCTAATGATAAATGGATGCAGACTAGAACCACCCTCTCTGAAAGGTATTTGAAGTCTGAATATAGATGATTGTAGCTTTGTATTAACTGAAGCATGACATACGTACAAATAAATAGGAAAACCTGATCAGAAGCAAAAAGATTATTTTTTAAAATTATTTTTAAAATATTTTCTTAGATC
>WUAM01000407.1:543691-555023 GCA_024336885.1 Actenoides hombroni | reverse complement strand
TAACTTATTGTCCACCAGGACTCCAAGGTCCCTCTCCATGGAGCTGCTTTCCAGTGGGTCAACCCCTAACCTGTACTGGTACATGGTGTTTTTCCTCCCCAGGTGTAGAACTCTACACTTATCCTTATTGAACTTCATTAGGGTTTCCCTTTGCCCAGCTCTCCAGTCTGTCCAGATCTTGCTGGATGGCAGCACAGCCTTCTGGTGTATCAGTCACTCCTCCCAGTTTAGTATCATCAGCAAACATACTGAGGATACACTCTATCCCTTCATCCAGGTCATTGATGAAGATTTTGAATAAGACTGGACCCCGAACTGGCCCTTGGGGAACACCACTACTTAACAGGTCTCCAGCTGGACTCTGCACTACAGATCACAACCCTCTGAGCTCTATTATTCAGCCAGTTCTCAACCCATCTCACTGTCTGCTCTTCTAACTCACACTCCCTGAGCTTACCCACAAGGATGTTATAGGAGACAGCGTCAAAAGCCTTGCTGAAGTCAAGGTAGACAACATCCACTGCTCTTCCTGCATCTACTCATTCAGTTACACCATCATAGAAGGCTATCAGATTAGTCAGACATGACTTCCCTTTAGTAAATCCATTCTGGCCACTCTTGATAACCTTCTTTTCTTCCATGTGCTGAGATATGATCTCCAGAATGAGCTGCTCCATTACCTTTCCGGGGATGGAGGTGAGACTGACTGGTCTATAATTTCCAGGGTCTTCCTTCTTGCCCTTTTTGAAGACTGGAGTGACATTGGCTTTTGTGCAGTCCTCAGACACCTCACCTGTTCTTGAGGCTACTTCCAGTTGCCTGTAGAAGGTCTCGTCAACGTCTTCTTCCTGGTTTGGTGGTCTGCAGTAGACACCCACAACAGTTTCACATATATTTATGTGCCACTTAATTCTCACCCATAAACTTCCAACACATGCTTCACCCCTCCCTGGGAAAAGCTCAGTGCATTCCAGTTGCTCACGCACATAAAGAGCGACTCCACCACCTCGCTTTGCTGGTCTATCTTTTCTAAAAAGTACATAACCAGCCATGACAACATTCCAGTCATGTGAGCTACCCCACCATGTCTTAGTAATTGCAATGAGATCATGGCCCTGTGACTGAACATAGACCTCCAATTCCTCCTGCTTATTCCCCATGCTGTGTTCATTGGTGTATAAGCATTTCAGAGAGGGGTTGAGTGTATAGTTTTCACCCTTGAGGGGTGGAAGACCTTCTGGTTCTCAAAAATGTCAGCACGCTGCCCCACAAGTGCTGGGCTATAACACCCATGGCCATGTGTCTCTAGTCTGGATACACCCACCTCCCCCTTCATTTCTAGTTTAAAGCCCTGTCAATCAGCCCTGCAATCTCTTGTGCAAAGACTCTCTTCCCCCCTTTGAGCAAGGTGTTTCCCATTAGGTGTCAGCAAACCTGGTGCTGTATAGGTCATCCCATTGTCAAAAGTTATTTTTCTAATGCTCTACCTGCACCAGAAAATTTCAGAGATGATAACATATCTGATGACATGTGCATATACATGTTGCTATGGCATATAGGTGATTCCATTTGCCAGTACTTAATGTAGCAATGAGAAGTTGTACTGGCAAAAGACTTGGCACCCAGTACATAGATGCCCGTGCTCCTTTGATTACTGTCTAGCACTTTGGTTTCATGACCTTTTTATTGTGTGTTGTGGGATGGCAGCAGAGTACTCAAGAAAATAGAACAACACAGAATTTATTTGCCACAATAGGGTTTTTGTTGATCTTGTAATTTTTTAATTTTTAAAATTTTTTTAAAAATTTATTAAATCCTTTCAAACGTGAGATCCAAGACACCAGCTTGTCTTGCCAGTGTCTGGTTATGCTTTGATTAAGATGAAACAAGGAATACAGGATGCTGTTAGGGCATCCCGTGTTTCATTTAGTGAGCAGCTCTACCTGTTGTGAAATTGGTGTTTCTAATGGATACTCCTACGTTCCATGCAAAATCAGAATGTGATGCAGTTTGGAGCTTAAGAGTGAGTCTGGCAAAAAGGGCACATTTCTGGAATTTCTGCTGAAGTCCCCATGCCATTTAGAGCAACAGCATGGAATGACAGTTCTTGTGACAGCTGGTAAGCAGATCATGATTATGCTCTGGAAGCTTAAAACCTCATTAGCTGTTAGTCAGTGGCCAACCTATTCAGGCAATCCAAGGCAGGAACGGTTGTCCTACAGTTATCTCTCCATTTTGAGGCAGAGAAATATGAATGTGAAAAGTGTGCTAGGCTGCAGTGATATGAAGCAGTAAAACTTCTACAGGATGTGCAACCAAATTTTCTTCCATCCTTGTTCTCTCAGTACTTACCAGAACACAGTATTTTTAAGTCACTGTGTTAATCCTGGCAGTCCTTGGTCTATTGGTGTTAACATTGACTGGGAAAATGTTTGATGCTTGCAACTTCATGAATACTAGATTTCCTGAGAATATATAACTAGGAAAGATTTTTCCAGAACAGTGTTTTCACATTAGTGAGCTTAAGTGTCAACAAAGCTGGTGACAAAAAAAACCAAACCAAAGTCACCAAAATTACTGTATTCTTCTGATTAAAGCCTGTCTAGAACAACACTGGGCAAATGTTTTCAGGGAATCTAAGATGACATGACTAGTAAGTGAAAATATTTCAGAGATGCTGTTGTTATCAAAGGAAGGGAAAATGTAAGTCTCCCAAATTCCTACATTTTTGCTCAAAACGCTTTCTCAAGGCATGTGAAACTTCATTCAGAGCTGCATGATTATTAACACAGTAGAGAAGACTTAAGGTCATTGTTAAAATTTGGTATTTGGAAAGTCTTAGGGGAGGAGACTTTTGCATATTCTTGAGTTTGGATACGGGGTTCTTTCAGTAAATGTTGTAATATTTATTATGAAAGACAGCGTGAGGTTCTAATCACTAAGGTTCCTGGACACTATAGTTGAAAAATGTGAAGAGGATGGTCATTCAGAAGGACGAGTACACTGTGGGACATCTGTGAGGGGTCATTGTGTATTTTCTTAAACACTGTAACACTAGAAACATGGCTTTTTTCAACTGTCCCACTCCTCATGCCCACACTTCACCAAAGCACCATATTAACTTCAAGTTAATGAAATGTTTCTGTTTCTTGTTTACTTATGATCCCTTTTAAGTCATTATGACTTGTAAGATTTGTTTTATTGAAGTTACGTTGCTACTTGATAACTCTATGTGGTAGAAAGAAACAACTCTGTAGCCTCAATTTAACTGCAAAAATCCAAAAGTCTTTAGAAAATATATTGCTAGACCCTCTCAGGAATATCTATGCATTTTTTTCCTGTTAGAAAATACAAACACTCAAAAATGAAAATAGCTGTGGGTGTTTAATTAGAAGATTTATGAGGACTTACTTTATAGTTAAAACTAAAAATGGAACCTCAAAGGGAAGCAAAAGCTGCTGGGATGCGTACGCAGGGATTGAGGCATCAGGTTCTTTTTCTAACTTATTCTAAGTAAGCAACTTCAGCGTAAATTTCCAAGTTTTTCAGGTAAGTGGCGTTATCACATCATCTAGTTGTCTTTTTTTTATAGTGAAGGCTTTTAAGAAGGACACTCTTACTTAGATGTGGAACAAATTGTAAATCAAATTAGCTGAATGTAAGAAAACAGTTTTCTATTTCCTTCTGTGATGCCTCACTGAAAAATATCCAGTGCATTAGTTGCTTCTGTGTACCCCACTCTCTTTTCAGCGCCCCTTGACTCAGACATTTCCAGAAACCAAACTGGATAAAAACTGCCTTATTCCTGGACCTGTATCCATGTGTCATTAAAAATGGAGCTCCGTGGTGAATGTGCAGGAAGTAGTTTTATTTTTCCTGTTATTGTAAATTTATGTAGTGCGAACAAGGGGACAGAAATTGTCTGAATTTATTAGTTCCAATAATCCATTATTTTACATTATCTTTCCAGTGTTTTCTGGTTTGTGCAGGAGGTAATCAGGAAAAATCCTTCTGTATTTTATTTAACACTGGCAATTCCCATTGATAGAAACAAAAATTGCAGTCTAATGAACAGCATCCACATTTCACTGCAAAGACAAACCCTTAAGGGAGGATTGTATTTTTATGAGATCTTTTTCATATCTTTTATTCTCTTAGGGTAAAAGGATCATTACATCTTCAACACATAATTATCTTTATCATCCAAAAGTAATTTGCATTTAACAAGAATATTTAATCACTTCATTGCTTCAAATAGCACATAAAATGCACAGTTTTATGCCTATTCTGCCTCAAAATTTTCCTGACATGAGCCAAAGAACAACCACTGTTTGAAATCTGTAGTTTCTGTTTTAATTTTAGTTTTCTAATACTCTTTAAAGCATTTCTACTGTAATCAGGAAATGGAAAACAGTAGAAAACCACTTAATGGTTGAAACCCCTCTTGTCACAGCTGAAAGACTGGAACTTTTCAGAAGTCAGTTGTGATACATCTGAGGTAAATATATAACAAAGATATTTAGCTTCCAAACTCTCTTCTGTACTTACAACCTATCTCCACTATGTTTTTATTCTACTTTAGTAGAAGTTTTGCCTTCAGAAGGAAGGATTTGTTGGATTTCCCACTTGGGCATTCAAGTGGTAGCTGCATGGAGCAGCTGGTTTGGAAATGCAAAATCTCAGCTGTCAGCAGAAATAAAAGGTCACCTTTCGTTTTGGAATGCAGGATTTCTAGGGCTAAAGATGGCTGTGGTGAATATCAGGCTGTGTTTCCTTGTTTGTTAGAGCTTATGCAATGTTAAGTCGCTCAATTTGACTGTTCCTTACGTGTTCTGTCTGACAGTGAGATTGATTGTAAAATCTGACCAGGATATAAAGGAGAGGAAATTAAGCAGGGAGGCATGCAGAAAGCTTCTGCTGACTGTGCTCCTCTGCTCACCAGCATCTGTTAGAAATAGTCCAGACGAACAAAAAACAAAGTCAGAACTGGATTCTAGGTTATAACCAAACTAATCTGTTTGTGTATGCTCATGTGCATACCAAGTACAGATTTTTCAGGATTCTCCTTGAATTTACCATGGGACCTGAAGAAATACCTTAGAGTTTTTACCTGAATGATACTGAGTATCAGCATGCAGCAGAAGTTAACAAGTAACTTCTCTAGTTAATATTCTTATGTTGTAAGAGCACAGAAGACTCCCATGCAGAAGTTACTGACAAATATTAAAATGGAATTCCTGTCCCCAGTATTTCACAGGCTAAATACCAGATTGTGGGATCAGTTCCATACCACCTGAATTAGAACTTCAGCATAGAATGCTTTGTGCCACTAAAAAAAGTGTCCCTGTGTAGGGTCCATGGCTCTGCATGTGGTAAAAGCCAAATACATTCTCCACATGTCACACCTGGACATCAGGGCATGACAGAAGGGATGTCCTACAGGACTTGTCAGTGTGGCATAGAGGTGTGGAGGTAGCTCTTTGACCGTTTGCTTCACATGAACGTGGGCTGTAATTGCTACTGTAACCATGGTAGCCACAATTATACCACCTTTATTATGAATCTTTGTTGCAGGAAACTGTATTTAGCCTGTATGGTAGTAATGTAAGTCACATACTCAGCATCAAAATTGTTTACAGGGTTTTTTCTAACCTAACCTGTTTTTACTGTTTATTGATTTTGAATGAAACATTTTGATTTGATATAAAGCATGGTAATACATTGGTGAGACTATGCTGAATAAAATATTTTACATGGGGTTAAACCCCAGCAGGCTTAAAGCTTTTGTCAGTTGATTTTGATAAAACATAATTATGTATGTTTTCCTTGATTTTTCTGTTACAGTGAAGAACTTCGATGTTGAATTTGTTAGCTGGACCTTTTAATCAGACTGTGTCGTGGACTTTATTTACCACTGTGATTGAAAGCTCCTTCCTTTCTGCCTTAAGGCTTCTATGTGTAATTTTGACAACTTGCTCTGTATCAAAGAAATTGTGCCAATCTTTTAAACGGCTGCTTTCCTTATTTACTTGCAAGGTTTTTATAT
The DNA here is from genome assembly GCA_024336885.1 of Actenoides hombroni. Lineage (NCBI taxonomy): Eukaryota > Metazoa > Chordata > Aves > Coraciiformes > Alcedinidae > Actenoides > Actenoides hombroni. The sequence goes on along the minus strand of WUAM01000407.1, from coordinate 548,977 downwards.
CAAACTCCGAGAGGAAAGGAAAAACCACATGAAAGAAAAATTTCAAGGTAATTTATAACCAAAGGGAGGAGGTATATATTTTTTCAGGTCTTTACAAGCTTTGCTCTGCACTCCTGTCTTGCCTTTCAGTTATAATTCTCTGAGTTTCCTTTGGGCTGTGCTGATGCAATGTCCACTCCACTTTGTATGCCACTCATTTCCAACAAAGCAAGGGATTCATTTTTGTGCTTCATATGTATGTTGCCTTAAATCCATCAAATAGGCTACTTATTACTTAGTGGTGCTTCTCAGTGGTCTCTGTGCTCAGGACTTCTTGACTCCCTCACTACAAAGTTTCCAGTGAAGCTAAGAGTAATATTTTTGATCCTAAAAAATATCACTTGGTCTGGAACTCCATGCACAGTCGTACTGCCAGTGGGATTAATCATAATGGGCAGCTGGCGGGATATTCTGTGGTCATAACTGAGGAAAATAAGTGTTTAAGCATTCTTGAGATCTTTGAGAAAGCATTGATATATGCACTGAGTTTTCACAAATATTATTGGCACATTTCCTTCTGAAACAAGGATGTGTTCCTGAATCAGGGTGGCTCTTGTTCTGAAACAGCTTCAAGATCTGGCAACCTGCAAGGTACTGTAGATAATATGTCATTTATTTGTAAAAAAGATGACTTGGCTGCTGCAAGTATTCTCAGTGACAGATGTGCCATGGTTTGTGGGAGTTAATTTACCGTATTTTTCAGAGCACAAGCATTGCAGAGTAAATTACCTTCTGCACTTGGGCCGCAACAACCCCATGAAATGCTACAGGCTTGGGGAAGAGTGGCTGGAAAGCCGTCTACTGGAAAAGTACCTAGGGGTGTTGATCAACAAGCAGCTGAATATGAGCCAGCAGTGTGTCCAGGTGGCCAAGAAGGCCAACAGCATCCTGGCTTGTATTAGAAAAAGTGTGGCAAGCAGGACCAGGGAGGTGATTGTCCCTCTCTACTCAGCACTGGTGAGGTCACACATTGAGTACTGTGTTCAGTTTTGGGCACCTCAATACAAGAAAGACATTGAGGTGCTGGAGTGGGTCCAGAGAAGAGTGACTAAGCTGGTGAAGGGCCTGCAGAACAAGTCTTATGAGGCATGGCTGAGGGAACTGGGACTATTTAGTGTGAAGAAAAGAAGGCTGAGGGGAGATCTTACTGCTCTCTACAACTATCTGAAGACATTGTAGAGAGCTAGGTCCTGGTCTCTTCTCACAGGTAACTAGTGACAGAACAAGAAGGAATAGCCTCAAGCTGCACCAGGGGAGGCTTAAACAGGACATTAGGAAAAATTTTTTCTCTGGTGGCCAGGCATTGGAACATGCTGTCCAGGGAGGTGGTTGAGTCACCGTCCCTGGAGTTGTTCAAAAGCCGTAGAGATCTGGTGCTTGGGGATATGGCTTAGTGATGGACTTGGTAGAGTAGGGTTAATGGTTGGACTTGATGGTCTTAAAGGTCTTTTCCAACCTAGATGATTCTATGATTCTCTGGAGGCCTGCCATTGACTAGCGCCTTCTGATGCACAAACTTATGGTTTGTGTACTCCTTATGACTTCTTGACCTTCAAGCTGTGCTGCAAAAACAACTTAATGGGGAGGCATTTGTGGGAGGCTAAAATGGCTGTTAAGAAGTGTTCTTTAAGGAAACGGTGGGGTTTTTTATTATTACACCTTTTCTGTAGTGTGCTTGTCTTATGAAAGATCTGAAATAACATTGCATGGTTTATTGGTTTGGTAGTTATGAGTTGATTTCAACAGATGTCATACCACTATTGGCGTGGAATTTTAAAAAGTTAGATCAAAACATGAACAAAGCTGAAATCAATTTAAGAGAGGACCAAAAGTTATATGGTAGTAAAACCTTTTCTTCATCTATTGGAGTAACTTTAAAAAGTATGTAATGACTTTGATCTACTAGTAACATCAAAGAGCGTTCCATGTATGAATCATATATAAGATGATACAGTCCTTGCGGTGAAAATGCATTAACAAAAAGAATGAAGTGCAGAAGGCAGCTGCAAAAGTGATACAACTGTTTTGTCCTTTGCCAGATAATAATATATGGAAACTTAAGAGAGTGACACGAAGACAAATACTTGAAGACAGAGGCTAGTAGAACTTTTTAAAGTCCTTTTTAAAGCTTATCTCTTTCCCTTAGGTGTGTGCTTGTCAAATCCTAAACCTATTGAGGAGTATATTGTAATAGCAACAAATTCCTTTTTGTAGCTCTCCCTAAAACAGAAGACAAAATATTTTTCTGTTGAAGGAGAAGGGATGGGAAAGAGAAAGAAGGCATCAGTTTGCTAGGTGTATTCTTATAGGTAGCTTACTCTACCTTTAAAGTAGTATGGAATTAGGCTCCATATCTTGATGTTGATTCCATGATACAAAATTTCCTTGCATCATTGGAAGGATATCAGAGAGCTGCAGAATTGTCTATAACCTGAAGCTGCTCATGCAGATATGTTCAGATGTCTCCTTGTTTCTCTGTGTATATGTGCATGTGCATGTGTGTGCTCATATACATCTCTCAGTCTGTCATGCCTCTGACAGCTGAAAGAAAATTTTATGAGCTGATACTTGCTTTCCTGGACAAAAGTGTTCTGGTTTTTTGTTTGTTTGTTTAGGTTATTTGTTTGTGTGTTTGGGTTTTTGTTGCTTTGGGGGGTTTTTTGTTTGTTTGTTTGTTTGTTTTGGTTGCTTGGTTAGTTTTTGCTTGGTTTGGTTTGGGTTAAATTCTGGAACATTTATAGGTTTTCTTATTTTATTTTTTTCTTCTCACACTTATTATTTGGTATCCCCCTGCATTTCCAGACTGTGTGCACTGAATCTTCTTCTCAATATTATATATCACAGTTGATTCATTAGAAGGAATTCAAGGTTTGTAATTAGCAAACATTAACCATGTTTTCTTTCTGGTACAGTATGTAGTTCTCAGCTGTGGGAGCAAAATCCCTGAACAGAATTGTCTGCTCTTTGAATGCCTCCCACAGAGGTGCAAGAAAGAGAGGGAAATTCTTTGCACAAAAGAAGTAAACAGCTGCCAGTGTAGCAGTGCAGACCACAACACTTCAAAGCTGTAGCCATCTCTCCCATCAGTGTCATGAATGGTACCGCTGGGCTGTCTCTAGTCACTCCAGAGAGAGAGAATAAATACCTGAATTCTCAAATATTTTCTGTTATTCACTCGTCCTCCTGGTTCAGGTGAAGACATGGTGCAGAGCTGTTATCTGCAGTCTTCTCTGACACAGGCAGGTAAATGTGTAAGGTCAGCTAGTGATAAAGACTGTCTCTGGGCAGGCAAATAAGTGACAGGTCCAGGACATAAACACTAATAATGAAAACAGTTTTAACCAATTATATTTCAATAATAATACACATCCAGCTACATAATCCAAAATGTTATTTTTATTGTGAGACAGTTGTGATTTCTATTCTTCCCTTTTCTCTCTTACGGGAGGAGAAAAAAGGAAATGTGCTGGCAATTAAATCTTTCAGTGATTCTCTCAGTCTTCAGAGCCATGTAAGTAAAGCACATACATGCAAGCTGCCAGAATTGTGCAGTAAGCCATGTCCACTGTTTTTTTCAATCCTTGTAATGAAGCTATCAAGTGAGAAGTAAAAAATAATGCACTTTGAATTGTAAACACTGCAATGAGTTCACTTCATATTACATCACTTGCATGCTCTCCATCCGCAATGTTCTACTTGTGAAATACAAGAGAGACACACTGCATCTGTCTCTTTTATCAGCTAACTCATCTCTCTTAACATTGCTGGTAGCATGAAAATAGGTAAAATTAAAAAAAAAAAAAAGAACTGTGACTGAATTTTAGCTAGCTGTGTGGCTGACCAATTCAATGTCAGTATTTTCAAATCTATTATGAATAGTCTAGGCATCCCAGATAACTGGAGATAAACATGGAGGGGCAAAAATAAGGGAGGGAGAAGCTCTCATTCAGAGTTGATTATTGCTAAAATATAGAAATGTAAAAGCAGTGCAAGTTTAACTGACACAATACTTAGATTACGGAGGGTAAAAATGACACTCATTTCTTTCAATGGCAATAGCTAAGTGGATCCAAGGCGATCTGAATTACCTTATGTGAGATGTGTTAGTCAGTAGAATAAATATTTAAAAACCACACAGGACTTCATGCTGTAGAATCACGGGGTAATAAAATAGTTTGTATTGGAAGAGACCTCCAAACATCATCTAGTCCAAACCCCCTGCCATAAGCAGAGATATCCTAGAATCTTAGACTCATGGAATCATTAAGGTTTAGTATTAGTCAGCACTGCATCCACCCTTGGGTCAAGGAGCAGTATATCCTGTTATTTGCATATAGCCTTGAGTATTCCCGCACCATGTTCCTTCCATCCTTTCTGTTCTAGTGTTACCACTGGGAACAATGTCTGTCTCCATGCCTGCTACATCAAAATATGTCTGTACATCCAAGGAGTTGACAGGAAAATGTAATCACACTTAACAGAGTCTGCCTGTATTCCATGGCTTAGAGATGTTACTTGGAATGTGGATTGTACTTATATTTTTTTCCTGAGATTAACAATGACTCAGAAATCAATCACCACATGTAATCTACAATAATTAAAAATACTGTTTCCAATATCTCATGATAATAATACATGTTTTCTAGACCATTAACATAGGAAAAAATGTTTCTCAGCGTTAAAGAGAGCGATTTTCTATATCAAAAAACAAATGCCTACGGAAAAGCTTTTTCTTAGCTTTGCCCATTGGGTACACTACTGTTTGTTTCAGTATAAAATTGCCATGCATTTCAGTTTGCCTGTATTGTGGTGTAAAAGTATTTTGAATCAGGATTAACACATCACACCCAGTTCAGAGTTGTGCTGTTTGTAATAGTAAAGCGACCTACCTGTGCAGGTGTATTACCTGTAACACACCTGGGATTCCTTTAGGGTTTACAAAACATTTTGTGTTTCTGAATTTATTATTTCAAGAAACTTAGCCCTTCTCTGTACTTTGCATGCTCAGAACATGTAAAATGGATATTTAACATTTGATACATAATGCAAATCACATTTATTGTCAGTAGATGTCATAATAGTGTGGTACTGAGTACAATGGGAACTGAAAATTGTAGCTTGGTGCTTCCTTTTTTTTTTTCCCTTTGGGATGCAGGAATTGTAGTTGAGTTGGGGGGGTGCTGTTTTTTAGTTGGGGTTTTGTAGGTTTGGGGGGGGGGGTGTTTGTTTTGTTTTTTCTTGGCTTCG
>WUAM01000407.1:515832-538546 GCA_024336885.1 Actenoides hombroni | reverse complement strand
GTGAGACACTGGAACAGGTTGCCCAGAGAGGTGGTGGAAGCCCCATCCTTGGAAGTTTTTAAGACCAAGCTGGATGGATGGGGCTCTGAGCAACCTGCTCTAGTGAGAGGTGTCCCTGCCCATGGCAGGGGGTTGGAACTAGATGATCTTTAAGGTCCCTTCCAATCCTGACAATTCTATGATTCTATGATTCATCTGGATAGGGTGCTGGGTCATCATCTTGTCTAGACTGTGCTTTTCCCAAGAAAGGTTGGACCAGATGATCCTGGAGGTCACTTCTAACCTGGTATTCTAGGATCCTATAATTTGGGGAATGGGGAGAAGTTTTTTTTTTTACTTATTATTAGGAGATGTAAAATTTATAAGCAAATACATACTAGGTTTTGCATTTTAGCAGCCATGGGTGCTAGCACTGTAATTTAATATTGCAGTCACTTAAGCTTACATTTGATGTTGATAATCAGAAATAAACACTAATGAGTTATATGCAGACTCCTATAAGGAAAAGAATTTATTCAAATATCTATTCTGCAAGTTCTTTAAGAGCTATTTCGGTAGACAAGCTACACCTCCCAACATCCTCTCCTTCTTGAATTTTTCATACAGCTGAAGTAAAAAGCTTCTCGTTACTTCTTAAAAGAATAAAAAACTCAAATCTCTGAAATGTTCCAAGAGAAGTGAAACGCAGAAACAACACAGTTGTATGGTATAAAATTGTTATATTGCTCTTTAAAATTAAGTGAGGTTAATTCAGGAATGACTTACATGAAATCATTGTATTACCCAAGCATTATTACATTTGCTGCTAAATCAAGTGAGAAAAAAGAAAAGATAATAAAAGAAAAAGGGAAATCCTGCAAAACGACAGCATAGAATTTATAAGAAAATGTGTGTGTGTATCCACATGCATGCATATAGATATATAAATAACAAATCCACAATTTTGTTGAGATCAGATAGAATAGCTGCTTCAGGAAAGTTTAATTTGGTTTTACATGTAAAAAATTTTTAAAATGTTCTACACTAATCGACGTTATAGTTACAAAATTGCTTGAAAAGCAGTGATCACTGAGCTAGTTGTAAACAGATCTACTGTCAAAGTAGTTTGAAGGTATCTCACTTGATTTAAGGATTAAGCTCAAAAGCTCATTTACATTGTAGCCCATAGTTGTTTATAAGACATGAAATAAAGTACAAGGGCCAAAAGTTCAATAGATATGTCAACTGGTGCAGGTCTGAAGTGATTTGAGGAAGGAAATAATCTATATCTTTGTGTCATAAAGTCATAGCAGCGCTTTTCTTCCTCTTGGGTGTATAAGAGTAATTTCGTGTCTACTACGACTACTGTCAGTGCTCTGGCCTGCAAATTTTCTGTCAACAGACATTAAGAGAACCCGTGGAAAAACTCATAAACAGCCTCTATTCCACCAGCTGCTATGTGAATTGAGTTAGATTTATTTTCTTTTCATAAAGATGAATGATGGTGGCTATAAAAACCTAGAAACTTTATGTCAGTTAGACCACTGCATTTAACAGAGACAGCATTTGCCTCCCTTTGCCCTGGAATACAGTTTTCGACAACAGTGTTTTCTAGTTGTGTGTGCCATCTGTTAGTGTTGGGTATGGGCTAAAGATAATTCCTGTTTCCCAAGGTGGTCTATACTTTCAGATCACAGAAATCCAACTGTTGGCATTGATCATAATTCCGTTGTTTGTTTTTTTTAAAAATACTCTCCTAAAAAATGTCAGTAATGATGTGTATCATCTTGAATAAGTAGGCTATGTGAGTATATGCATCTATGCACCTATTTCTGTCAAGAATGTCATGTGAGAAGAAGACTTTCTGTCACGTGTGGTTACTCAGCAAAATCGTCAGAGGGTTGTATAAAGTTGGTTACAGATTACTCCAAAGTATATATTACAAAGGTTGCAGAATCCAATCAATAAATGTCAAAACCTAAGGATCAGTTTGAAATGAGCTAAGCAAAATTAATTGCCAACCTCATTAATTCAGGTGATTTTAGGAGGATTGTCTCCATGGCAGTGCAGTTTGTGAATAATTAGTATGATAAATACATTTGATGGAAATACAATGTTTTGACTAATTTATAATGGCTACTGTGGTATTGGCTGATGCCACTTTGTGGTTTCAAATTATCTATGGACTAACAGTCAAGCAATTAATAATTCTGTGCTAGTCGTCTGTCAGTTTTATTTGATTCAAGACCATTAAATAAAAGCAGATAAGTAGCAGTTTCAAGGGTAAAGAAGATGATATGAAATTCTTCTGACATGGTACACATGGAGTTTTCAAAGCACTGGCAGCATCATGGCAGGGGAACAGAGATACATGTTGAGGAGTGGCGGGGTTCTGGTTGTTATGAAATACTAGCTGAATAATTGGCATGTAACTGATGGATCTTATGTGTTGGTTTAGGATTTTCTAGTTACCTTGATAGCCTGATTATTCTTTTGATTACTGTCTGAAATCATACTTCTGGCCTCGTCAAAAGCATATGATGCTAACTTTGCATGCTTGTGGTTTGGGGATAAAGCTTGATGTACTTGAACAAGAAATCCAGTTTTGATGGCTCATTCATGGAGACTGAAGGAGTGTCTGTCTGTCATTCTGGGACTTTCTGTCTTTCATTTGAATGATAGCTCATTGTTCATCATCCTTTCTGCTGGATTCATTCCAGAGGAAAAATCCTGGCACACCCACACTATCTGGAGCAAAAGAAGCAGGAAAGAATGGGAACAGAGCAGTAGATCTGAGAGTTTCAGCCCATCACCTGATTATGTTAGCAAAAAAAAAAGTGTTAAATGTGATTCTACGGCCAAAACGATATTTCTCCTCCTTCATACCATCTGCAACATTCAAGATTCAGGCTGTTTTGAGTTACAGAGATTTGAATTAACTATTTCAGCTAGCACTTGTTTTGAGGCCTTTAAATTGTGACAAAAATGCTGAAAAAAAAATCACAAAAAGTTGGCTTTCAAGATGTTAGAGAAAGGGAGCAAATACTCTGCTAGAAATTCAGTTCTTTGAAGCAGAAGTTGTAAATTCACTGGAGTAGTGAATGTTTTTGTAGAATTTTTGTCTTACAGCCCATGTATTTGACTCTTTCAGTTCTGGCTAGTAAAAGTAAACAAGAGGATACCAAGTCCTTTGCCCAGATGTGAGATAATATTTATTTAATGCAGTCATAAGGTGGCTTACCTTACTTCCACTGAGGGCCAGAATTCCTTGCATTTGCCATGGAGTAAGACCATGGTGTTGCAGTCTGGTCTGCTCCTTAATGTAACACAAATGAATACATTTAATAATTTATTTCTGTAATTTTTTTATTATCAACAGATGTTTAAGATGTCTGGCCTGACTGTGGCTTCTGTTTGGGTGTTGCCAGGGCTGGTTACAGTCTTGGGGAACCCTGTGTCTCCCTCCACAACACACTGCCAAAAACACGGATGTGGAGCTGAATGCCTGTCATTAGATTTCTTAAAATATATATATGCACACACACAAGAAGTGAGACACTTCAAATTTGGTGAAGCCATAGGTCATACTTTGGAATTTCTCCTTGATTTATTTTTTTTTCCTGAAAAACTCATAAAAATAAATGGGTTTTTTGAAATGTTTTAACTTGCCCATTTCCAGTCTCAGTGATTACCTTGTGCTGGTAAACTGTTTTGTAGCATTATCAAAGAACCAGCATGCAGCTTAAGAGCCTTGTACAGGTGTCCTCATGTACTACTGAAAGTGCATAAAGTCATGACCAGCCAGATAATAGAACACATATCTATTTTGGAGACATATGTTGCAGAGATTTGAACACAACAAGGAGATTGTGCTTTAAACAAAATGTGGGTGCCCATAGCAGTAGCTTACATGAGCCAAGTAGAGCACTAATGAACAGAAGTGACTTTTATAATGGCAATGGTGCCAATACTGATGATAACTTGAAATTAATGGTTAAAAGGTGCTTTTATAGCTTTACATAGGCAACAACAGCCTTTAAAATAGGTCCTTTTAAAGATGTATTGAGAAGTAGAGAAAGCTTCTATCCAAGCAGCAGTAACTATTAGGCCTAGACTGTAGTCCAGGAAAGAAAAAAACACTATATCTTTCCCTAAGCAAAGCTGAGTTAGAAAATCTGTTATCTAGCAGGAAGAACCAAGGAAAAGATACTAGTTTGATACAGGGCCCTCTATTATCCTCTGTAAATTCCACTTCTATGTATAATGGTCTGTGGTAAATAAAGGGAAATGTAGCATGTATAATGTTGTTTCTTTTGCTGAAGTAATAGCTTAAAAATGTAAGTGCTGTCTATGATACTCAGAGTGTTTACATGAAAAAGTAGCTACCAAATAGGTAGGTAGAGGCAAAATTTGAATGTCACAGGCCATTGTATACACCAGAAAGCTACCAAAGACTAAGCAGAAGAGTGATATATTTCAGATTTCTTTATAAACATGGTAAATCATCTCTAGTTCCCTTGATAGATGAAACAATATGCTATGACCCTAATCAATCACTCTAACATAAGATAATAACTTTATACACATCTGGTTCTTCTGCCAAAAATGTAACCAGTAAATTCTGCAGATCTTTTGACAACTGAGAAAATATTCTGCTAGTTAACCAGAGGATCTGATTCATTTCAGGGTCTGTAAAATATTTACACTTTTTGAGAATGGGAAACATTACAATCTCATTCTGTGTCTAGAAAACTTTAAACAATGGCTAAAATATTAGGTTAAGCAGTTCAACTAAAAACATGCTCATTATCAAATGGATGCCGTGTAAAAATATAAAGTGACTTTTTATGGAAGAGAAGACTTGTAGCTTCAGTTGGACACCTACAGGATATTCTGTGAAAGTCATAGATGGAGATCTTGATCACATTTCTGTTGGGCTTTAATCCTTTCCTCTTGCCACCTTCTATGTTACATTGTGTTAAGGCTCCAAATTCATGTTTGTGTGGACACATGTGTGTACATGTGGATTAGGTACCAAATGGACTATGCTGTTACATGCTGCCCAAGATGGTGTTTGAGTCAGCATCCCTGAATATGTTTAAAAGCCATATAGATGTGGTGCTTGGGGATATAACTTAGTGGTAGACTTGGTAGAGTTAAGGTTAATAGTTGGACTTGATCTTAAAGGTCTTTTCCAACTCAAATGATTCTATGATTCCAAGGACACTCATTGTACTATGGAAGTGAAGCACAGCATGGAAGACAGAGGCAAAGATGCTACAACTCTTGACATATTTTAGTCTCTGATAGTAAATACAAGTAAATGTTTATTGCACAGATACAGCAAGCATATCACTTTTTCAGTGGTATATGCTACAGTCAGTGCTTAAAACACCCAGTTGCTGAATTAGCTAAATCAGAACATGTCACTGTCAAGGTGCTCTTGCCAATTGAAGAGTTGGATCCTGAAGGTCAATTCTCTCTCTCTCTTTCTGTTTTAGTAAAGATTTTCACAGCCCAGGGTATTAGTTACTGATTGTTTTCTTCAGCAGGTTTCATGCTTCTCTTGTTCATAGCATTCAAGTGTGTTTGATGTTTTTGTTAGAGCTAGGCATTAATTGCTGAAATAAGCATTATTTAAGAGGCTCATGATGAAAAATTGTGTTTGTGGGCAAGCTGTAGCTGACATCACTGTACAGTGTCAGGCAATGTAACATCATGCAAAAATACTGATTTGGAGCGGTGAAGTGCCTGCTTCCTTCCAGGTATTTTTACCCTTGCTACCAGATTATTTATCTATCTATTTCTCTCACACTTTCAGTTGTTGTTTGCTCTGTGTAGTCATTGTCCACTTAACACAGGCATGGTTAGGGCTGGCCTTGTGACTACCATTTGTACTTAGACAAAGACCACAGACTTTGGTGTCACTAGCTCACATGCTCACTGGCACATGATTTCAACCTGCAGGAGCTCTCATGGGATTACATAAACTGTGTATTACACATGGAGCTCCCTGATAAACCATAGTGCCAACCCAGACTTTCACTTGTGTTCAGAGATTGAGTTACCACGCTAGCACACAATATGGTGATATTGGCTAGCTGGGTAGAAGCAGCCAAGGAGAAAACTTGAAAGATTATTTTGACATTTTTATTTCCCATCCACACTCGTCAAAATGTTGGCTAGAGAGCCAAAGTGTTGGAAAAGTAATCTCTACAGTAGCTGAAGTACAAACCTTAGCATTTAGCAAAAATAATAACTTGCAGTCCAGCATTCTGACCTGAAGTAAAATAATTATTTGCATCAGTACAAATCCTGTCATTATATGAACATAATGTCTTTAATACTAAACAAAAGCCCATCAAATTGATTTCTTCAGGACAAGATGGCATGATGATATCAGCATCATAAATGTTAAGCAAAAATGAACTAAGTGCCTGTAGCATCAGCAACACAGTAATTGTATAAGAGAAATCCTGGAAATATAAAAATATTAATTATAATTGAATTAATTCTATTTAAAGAGATACATGAATACAGTAATATATTTATGTTAATACATACTAACACAATACTTTTTATATCAAGATAAGAATAATTACAATCTGTAATACAAGAAAACATCTGAAAATGAAACATGCAAAAAAGATTTTGTTGAATCAAGATATAGTAAAGAAAAGTGGACTGCATTAAGCTCACAAACATGCTATTTCCCACATTTTATGTTCTCCATAATGACTGTAAACAGCTCTTATGGTAGTCCAGAGTCCAGAAGCAAGTCTAAGTAGACTAGATTTCTCCATCATCAGTTTGTGGTTCATTAGATATTTATATACTGCAGTAGCCAATGAGAAAGCATTGGGAACTCTTCCAGGAGTTATATCCATGTTTCATTAGTTTTAAGGCCATCTTTCAGCCCCAAGCTTACTTGTAAAAAAAAAAATAAATCCTTATTCTCTGTGGAGTAATGAAAGAAAAACCCTCTCATCTTTTCAAGCTTGTATTTTCTTCCAACAGCATATTCTCTTCTCAGCTGAAAGGTAGAGAAAATTGTGTCTGCCTGGAACTCTACAGGCCCAGGATGTGGTCTTGAATCTAATGGGCATTCGTGTAATTGAGAAGTCATTATGAAACTATCAAAGACAAACTTATATCCAGAAACATGAGCAGCATTATAAAAGTTGCTGTTCTTGAAGTACAGATAATAATATTACAACTTACTGAGAAAACATTCACATTTGAGAAAATGATTGTCTGTATTTGCACATTAGAAAGGCAATGAATGACTCTTCTTCAGTGAGCCATCACCTTCAATGTCATATCCTGTAACTATCTGTTCATAACTAAATACAGCATGCAATCAGTTGTCTATGACAAAATGAAATAGCCATCTGCAGTAGCTGATTATATTTTTGAAACCTCTAGTAGGGCTTACAATTAAGGCAATATACAGCTCATTTTGTGTCCATTCAGGTTTGGGTTTTTTTCTTTGAACTTATTTGCATGGTCATTACTCACTATCGTTTTGTCCAGTGGCTTTGTGCAATGGAGGTTTATATAAAATTGCAGAGTCTTAAGTTCTGATTAATAAACAATGTTAGAATGAAATAAAGTCACTTAAAACATAATTTTACAGCAACAATTACTTTCACAAACTAGAAAATCAATTTTCCATAAAGTGGAGAATTTCATCTTCTGGAAACAGATGAAAATAACATTTTTTTTTGTACTGGTTAATTGTATAATAAAATACAAAATGGGTTCAAAATCCCGTAAAACTCTGGTAAAACTTCTGGGTTGCTTTGTATAAAACTGGTCAAGAGAGTTATGAGAAGATTAATTTGAACTGCAGTAATACAGAGAATAACTGCAGGATAGTGAGGGGAATGTTAAACTTTTCATGACAGAGAATACAAGTAAATCCAGTGGTATCTTTTGGCATAATATAGGTGAAGAAAAAGTCATGATTAATTTCTGTAATTCTGTAAATTTCTCCAATTTTCAGATAATGGAAAAAAAAGTAGTAACATGGATTGCTCAGGTGTGCAAGAAACTGCACTGAATAAAGAATAGCTCCACACAGAGTCAGGTAAAGTCCAGTAGAATGTATTAGTTCTGTCGCAGGCTCTGCCAAGCTGGGTTTAACTCCTTGGAATTCACTTACTCCCACATGGTCCTGCTCATCCCGTTTGGGGGCATCACTGGTCCAAAGTGCTAATTAGGTCAGGCTATGCTCCCAAGAAGAAGATTGTGTTACTTTCTGTGTCAAGCTGGTTTTGGATGCAGAGCAGTGACCTGTGAGTAGCTGGACAGCTCTTAAAATGAACTCTCTGTTTGATTCTTTCAGGGTCTGAATAAATATGGTTTTTTTTCCCCCAACTCCTAAGTATTTGACAAGTCCACTACTATTTGTTAGAATAAGTTTGAACAGGAAATAACCCAGGTTTTTTTCATACACTTTTGTACAAGAAAACCTGGACTAACAATTCCCTTCATGCTAGGGAAAATTTTGATGAAAGCAGGAAGAATATGTGCAAGCTTTTAGCTATTGAGTTCTCCACTGAAATCCAGATGTCAGTGTAAAAACTCCGAAAAACAGCAATTACACCAAGTGCATGTCCAGCATGTTGTTGCTCCTAAAATTCACCTGTCTTATTTTTGCAAGCATAATTGTTTTAAGTGGTTTTATCTCTATGAAAAACGTAATCTTTATATTTTTGCTGATGGTTACTTAAAAATGACACAGTGCTGAAACATTTAAATGAAAGAATTCAGTGTTTTGACACTTGCCTCGCTGCCTATTCTGTCAAATAAGTGCAAGATAATCCCAGTGATTAGGCAGATTTTTTTTCTGTCTGGATGGTACACTGTTCTCATAGCTAATCATGTCAGAAATGTTTCACAATGACTTGAGTATAACTGGCAACTGTTATTTCCATTTTGTTTGATGCACTTGGCTCTGAAACAGTGATGTAATGATTTCAGAAAGATGCTCTCTTCATTAAGTCAATTATGTGAGTATGTAGAGAAGCCTTATGGATACCAAGAGGCTGTGTATCACAAAGTACTGTAAATTCTTCTTTGCATCCATACGGTGAAGACGGTTCTCTTGGCAGATCACAATAACTTTGTTCTGATATTTTCCCTCCCAAATACATGAAAAATTTTCCTCTTCACTGTAGCTCACTTCTTTGACTGAATTTGACTTGAAAAACTATAAAAAACACTGACAACTGCCTGGCCTTCCCCAGGAATAGTTAACATACAGTACAATAGGCTTCTGCTTCTTTTGATATGGGCTTTGTCTCTCACTGCCAGTGTGCACTGTTATAAGCCTTATTCATTCACAGATGTTTCAGCTGCTCTGTCAGGGAATATTTTTGTGATGATACCACATTACTGCTCATCTGAACACTCTTGTGCTTCAGCTGTTGGCTATAACACACCTATTTAATGCAATTTAATTGGCTCAGGCTCTTTGTGTGGGGATTGCCAAACCTCAGAAGTCACTGTATAAGACAGTACTAGTTCCAAGCTTTGAAATGATCCTGAATCTGTATTTTAAAATTATGCTACAATTATTAATAATGTAAAATAATAAAAGAGACGATTTGGAATTGGGTCTTGAATGTATTTCAGGACTAATATCAGAAAATTTACTACATTGAGAAGTGTGGAAAGGAATTGAAGACTAAGTATTTTAAGATTTAAGATGACACAGGTCGGACAATGCCTGCATCTATAAAAATAGTAGGTGGGTAACACATACAAATCAAAGAGTAAACTTCTGTGCATCTTCGAGGGGTGTAAATTACTTTTCTTGAAAAGAAATTGCATTTCTGTCATCTGGATAAATTCACAGAAGCTTGTGAAGGTTTATATAGCATGTGACTGAAAAACTGTTGGCAAAATATGAGCTACCTGAAAATAAGTTGAGAAATTATTTTTCCTTGGTGTAGAGACAAACCAATAGCCCTCTTCAACCAGAGCTGGTTCTAGATATGACCAGTCTCTGCACCATGTCCTGAGAGAGGAAGTTTTGAGTACCATGGTGCAAAGTCAGCCTGAATCCATCTGGCTTTCTGGAGACTCCACATCACTCCATCTGTATCAAATTCTAGGAACAATCTGGATGGGAGAGAAGATTACAGTGACAGCTAGAAAGTTGTGTCACTGACAGCTCCAGGATAAAGCAGAGGCATCTCCAGGAGAGGAACAGAAGGAAGAGATCATGAAGACAAATGCATGTCTAGGCTCTACATTGTGATCTGCAGCACTGCATGTTTATTAGTTGAGTGAAGTATTGCTTAAGTGATGAAAGAGTCCTTACAGAGCACTGGAAAAAATTGTGCAAAGAATCCCACATGGCTTTGCACCTCAGGATCATGAAGGAAATTATCTCCACTTGACCAGAATCCATGTATTACGTGGCACCAGCATCCTTTGAGGTCTCTACCAGGTTCCTGGCCACCTGGGCACACTGCTGGTTCACATTCAGCCAACTGTCAACCAACACCCCCAGATCCTTATCTGCCAGGCAGCTTTCCAGCTGCTCTTCTTGAAGCCTGTAGCATTGCATGGCGTTGTTGTGACCCAAGCACAGGACCCAGCACTTGGCCTTGTTGAACCTCATACCATTGGCCTTGGCCCATCCATCTAGTCTATAGGGATATCTCTCTAGAGCCTCCCTACGTTCACGCAGATCAACACCCCTGCCCAATATGGTGTCATCTGCAGACTTACTCTCCTCAATCCTCTCTTCCAGATAACTGATGAATGTATTAAATGGGACTGGCCCCAGTACTGAGCCCTGGGGAACACCACTTGTGACTGACCACCAATTGAATTTAACTCCATTCATCACAATTCTCTGTGCCTGGCCATCCAATCAAGTTTTTATCCAGTGAAGCATACACCCATCCAAGCCATGAGCAGCTAGTTTCTCCAGCAGAATGCTGAAGAAAGCTTTACTATAAAGTGTCAAAAGCTTTACTATAAAGTGTCAAAAGCTTTACTATAAAGTCCAGGTAGACAACATCCACAGCCTTTCTCTTATACACTAAGTGGATTACCTTGTCGTAGAAGGAGATCAGGTTAGTTAAGCAGGACCTGCCTTTCATAAACCCATGATGACTAGGCCTGATCACCTGGTTGTCCAGTATGTGCCATGTGATGGCACTCAAGATGATCTTCTCCGTAACCTTCCCTGGCACTGAGGTCAGACTGCAGGCCTGTAGTTCCCTGGATCTTCCTTCCGGCCCTTGTCACATTTGCTAACCTCTAGTCAACTGGGACCTCCTTGGTTAGCCAGGACTGCTAGTAAATGAAGAAAAGTGACTTGATGAGAGCTTCTGCCATCTCCCTCAGTATTCTTGCATGGATGTCATCCGGCCCTATGTGCATCTAAGTTGTGTAGTAGGTCAATGACCATTTCCACTTGGATTATGGGGGCTTTATTTTGCTCCTCATCTCTGTCATCCAGCTCAGGGTGCTGGGCACCCCAGGGAACAACTGGTCTTACTATTAAAGACTGAGGCAAAGGTGGCATTCAGTACCTCAATGTTTTCTTCACCCCTGGTTACTATGTTTCCCCTATGCATCCAATAAAGGATGGAGATTCTACTTAGACCTCCTTTTGCTGTTAATGTATTTACAGAAACAATCTTTTTATTGTGTTTTATGGCAGTAGCCAGATTAAGTTCTAGTTGGGCTTTCTAATTTTCTCGCTGCATAGCCTCTCAAAATCTTTGTAGTCTTCCTAGGTGGCCTGTCCCTTCTTCCATAGACTATCGACTTTCTTTTTCTTCCTGAGTTCCAGCCAAAGCTCTCTGTTCAGCTGTTCTGCCAGCTTGTCTTTTGGCACATGGGGACAGCCTGCTCCTGCACCTTAAATATTTCTCTTTTGAAGAATGTCCAGTCTTCCTGGACTCCTTTGCCCTTCAGGACTGCCTCCCAAGGGACTCTGTCAACCAGGCTCCTAAACAGGCAAAAGTCTGCCCTCTGGAACTCCAAAGCGTCAGTTGTACTGATCCCCCTCCTTACTTTCCCAAGAACTGAAAACTGAAAAAAGACAGCGACCCATCTTTTTTTCTCTATAGAAGCAGTTTTGATGCAGGGTGTAGGCCAACTTAACCTCATCACTTCTAAGATAGACAAATTATCATCCTCATTATTAAGTTCCACTTGCAAGGCCTTGTACCTGTTATGCGAGGTCACTTGGGAAGGTGGGGTTCTTGCTGAGAGGATGTTCCTGCTGCACTGGGCAGGAACTTGTCCCTTCTCCTTCTGGCTGCTGTGTTCAGTCAGATGGAGAGGGGATAGGGAATCCTCTGTGTTAGGTATCTTGTCTGACTCTTGGGCCTGTCCCACAGAAGGCAGGATGTGGTTCTAGTGGTCAACGTCTTTTTCACACTCTGATACTTCTCAAACTACTCACCTCCTCCTGGAGCTCTGTCACTAAGCGGAAGAGTTCCTCTACCTGGAAGCAACTCCCAGGGATGTGCTCTCTGTGGCCACCCTGTACTGGTGTAAGAGGAAGGCACAGCCACCCAGTGTTCCCAGTGGAGTTCCATCTGGGCAGCTGTGCCAGTTGTGGTGGGTGCAGCGCTTAGAGAAGCCATGGCCTTCTGCTGGGTGGAAACCACCTCTCCCTGGTCAGAGCTGTCAGAGCTTTCTATGCTCTCCCTCGTGAACTCCCATGCTACACTCTGGCTGATGCTCCATGCTCTGTTTGCCTGCTCTGGTCTCAGTGCAGCTCCCCGGGGGTTTCTTTTATAGGCATGGAGGTAGTCACTGCAGTCCTGGCAGCACCCAGGCCTTTTCAGTGTCTCCCATGAGAGCTGCCAGCTCCTGGTGGGTCTCTCCACTCCCCTGGTGTTTTCCTACCAAAGGAAAAGTTCAGGAAAAGCCCTGTTCAGTGAGATCGTTGTGTTCATGATGCCAGGCCAACTCAAAGCTTCTCATCAGCACAAGCAGAATTCAAGGCTATCCATCAGCCTCTTCAAACTCTCTGTGTGCAATGGTTTTAGACTAGACTGAGTTTTTTCTTTGCTTTCTCTTTGCCATTCTCTCCTTTCTATGACAGATTTTAGCCTTCCTTTTTGCCTTAGATCCCCCTTCTCCTATGCTCATAATTAATATCAGAAAGTAGTAGTATGTCAGAAAGAAAAAAAATAAAATATACTCTATATGAGAGGTAGTTGACACTCCAGACTGTTTCCCACACAAAGAAAATGCTATATCTCTTTTTCAGGTCTCCAGCCTACTTTTTGAGACTATACTGGAACATTCCTGGTTGAATTCTCATTCTCTGAGCAGCATCTTCCTGATGTTTGTAGATATTTTTTCCAGTAAGGACACAGTCCTATTTGGACATTTATAGTATTACTATACTTTTGACATTTATGGTATTATATACAGACTGTTATACAGCCTTATAAGCAAAAATTACTGAATTTGCAACAGTTAAAGGCATTCACACTCAACACCCTTGAAGGCTGGGCTCCTCCAAAGCTGCTTCTGCTCACCTAGTGGTTCATTTAGAGAATCAGCATCCATGTTAAATAAACCATGCAGGTTTTCCGCACCTTTTGTAGTCAGAAAATTATTTAATATAAAACGTAGTTCAAAGGGAATGCAAGGTGCCTCTGGTTTCTCTTCAAATGTTTTATTTTCTTGTTTCCAAAAAACGTCTGAGTGCTTTTTATATTGAGGTAAAAAATTAGGAATGTAGGTTTGACTATGTGCTGCACATAGAACAGCAAAGTAACACTTGCTAATTTCTCACACGTTGGGAGATTTTGTACAGTTTCCCACTAGTCTCAAGCTGCAAGTCATTTGCATTATAAATAGTGGACTGAAACCACACTAAACAAGAGTTGTTCAGAATAGAGGCCCTGAAAAATCCTGTGATGCAAATGACATTAATTAGATCTTGTCACTACTGCATTCTGCAATACAAACACACAATGAGTGGACTGCAAGGGCGAAGGAATTTTTTCTTCATAGGCAAATCATCATGCTTCTTTGACCAGAGGTGACACTTTCTGTATTGACAAGGTTTAATTCAGATCTTTAGGTAGTGGAAGTTTTCCTTTGCTTTAACATGAGACATTTTAAATCACTTCCCAGAAAACAACCATAATGTGGTAACTACATGGATGAGCGAAAAGACAGTTGCTTCCTCTGTAATGAAAACACTATAATCCTTATTAATTTCTATGATTCTTATTTGTTTTCTTTTTAAAGCTTCAAAGAAGAGGATCATATTTTTCAAAATGTGGCCTCGAGTTATGTATATTTTAATTTATAAATACACTATCTTCAGTTATCCCCTGTGGTCTCATCTATTTGTGTAAATACACTGAAAGCAACAAGGAGCTTGCTTTTGTAGATTTTATTGTTTATGTTTACAAGAAATAATGTGACAGAAAAGCTTCAAACAAACAAAAGTGCAAACATTTTGGGGGAAGAATGTTGGTCACGTGTAATTACATGCCAGTTCCTTTTGAAAAGCTGTCTTTAAAGTGATGGTGTTAATTTTCAGCATCAATCATTTCTGAGCCCATTTAATACACAGTATGTTTTCCACTTGAAAAATATAGAACAGTGGCCAGATATAGTAGAATATTATCAGATTTTTTCTTGTGTTTCTTCACTAGAAGAGAAATAGCATAGTATCCATGTTTAATGAAAGATTGACCTTTTTTCCTTTTTTTTTTTTTTTTGAAAATAGGAATTTCCTGACTACTGTAAGCCTCTGACCATTTTAATCAATGCATGGTGTGACTATCTGGAATCCAAGGTGATGTCTTTAGATTTGTGCCCAGCTTTTCAGATTCACAGTTTGTGATAATTCTGTTTCATTCAGTGAGCAATGCATGCAGCAGGTAAAGTGTCTCTGAGACAGAGTAAGTGTGGCTCTGTTTTCTGGAGCTCTCCTGGCTGTACTTTAGTGGCTATGTTGTGACAGAGGGACTGCTGGACTATCTAAACTGCTGTCACCCATCCTGTACAATGGAAATGCTGATATTTCCCATCACCCAAACCTCCTTTCTTCAAGGTTTATAACTTCAGTTATTTAGAGAGTTTGATATGAAATGCAGTTCGTTAGGGAAGCTAGTTATGTCTAGTCTAAGGGCTGTTTCATCAGCTCATATTGTTGAAGAAAGCAATCTCTGCCTTAAGAAAAAGGAACAATTCATTGCCTGGATAGTTTCCAAAGGGATCCTTTTTTGTGAGTGAAGGAATCTGGGTTACAAATAATGGGTAGTATCACCAGAAATTACATGCTTAACGTTCAAGAAACAGATTCACCAGCTCAGACACTCCACAGCCTGAAAAGAACCTTGATAATTATATAATGAAGGATTTCTTGAACAGCTTCTGTTTCTTTTTTAATATTAGTGCTTATATTGCTATACTGTGGTACCTCAATGATGTTTCTGACAAATGTAGGTGGTACAAATGAATAATAATATTGTAAGTTAATAACAACTTTTTTAGAAAGTGAGAAAGAAATTAATATCAACAACAGGATAGCGAACACTAACTGTTCCAAATGAGAAAATATTCACTTCAGATTGGAATGAGGTTTTGATCTGTTCTTACATTTTTTAAAAAACAAGTGTTTTCAATTCACTAGTTTTGCATGAAAGAAAGAAGATATTCTGTGATGAAACATAGGAAATTTTCCATATTATTAATAGAATTTCTAGTACATTAAAGGGAAGATATTCTAATGAAAATCATCTATTTGCTTTGAAGCCAGCGTTCAAACTGATGCTGGAAATGGATGGCAATAAGCAATGAAAACTTATCACTTTATCATTTTATGCATGAAAGAATTAATTTATCTTAGCAATTAGTCATTTCAGAGGGCAGCTGTAACTCACATTTCTTAAGATAGTTTTATTTAAATATAAATTGGTTGGAGGAAGATAAGGGTTTTTCCTCCACACTATTATAGCCCTCATCCATAGCCAATATACAGAAAAAAACATAGGAATTTGTTTTTCTCTTACTTTCTTTATGAGCAGACTTGGGAATTGACCCAGGATTTTTGACATCAAAATGCTCATATCTTGCTGCAGGTGCATTGAACTGCTGTGGGTTGACCCCAGACAACAGCTAAGCACACACACAGCTGCTCAGTCATGCCCCCCACCCCAGCTGAAGGTTGGGAGAATATAGGAGGAATAAAAGCAAGAAAACTCGTGGGTCAAAATATATTTTATTTAATAAGTGAAGGGAAGAGAAAAAAATCTAAGTGATGTATAGGCAATCACTCGTCACCTCTCACAAGCAGACTGATGCCCAGCCACTATCTGAGCAATGGCCACCTTGGAAGACAAGCTCCTGTACACTTTTCTTCCTCTACCCCAGTTTTTATTGATGAACATGTCATTATATAGTGTGGAATATCCCTTTGGACAGTTGGATTCAGCTATACCAGCTGCTTGTCCTCCCACTTCCTTGCTATCCCCAGTCCACTTGCTTCACAGTGCATGGGGTGGGGAAAAGAGAGGAAGTCTTTTTGTTGTGAAAGCACTGCTCAGGAATAGCCAAAATGCTGGTGTGTTATCAACACTGTTTTAGCCACAAATCCAAAACACAGCACCGTACCAGCTGCTATGAAGAAAGATAACTCCATCCCAGCCAAATCCACCAAAAAAACCAAGCTCTAATTTTCAGAATAAGAAATTATGTGAAATGTGTCATTAACCTTTCAAATAGTTGCAGACTATTAGAACTAGTTGATTTAAATCAGCAGACGATCTGGTCCTGGATATCTATGTTTGAGAAGAAGATCAAGTATCAATCCAAGATCACCTTGTACAATCAACAACAGGATATGATTAATCAGCAGAATTAGACTTCTTGAATAGGTAACAAATATATATGTAGTTTGGTAGTCTTTAACCAGACTGATCACTGATTCATGATAATCAGAAAAAAAAATAATTAAAAATCAATAAAGACTAATTATTCTACATTCATTTAGAAAAAAAAGAGTTTCTTATACATTCCTGACAAGAACTTGGCTCTGGTCACTAGCTGAGTTTAAAAGGACCATGCTCTGAAGTTTTGTGGTAGTTGTTTTAATACCACAGCTGAATTTTTAAAACTAAAAAAAATTGTTATTAGTGAACAAACACCTCTTGAGTTTAGATGTAAATTAAAGAGAAGTAATTTATGTTGATACTGTATTCCATAAAGGGGCAAGACCGAGTTTCTACTAGGCCTACAAGGCAGCATACCAACTGAGGGATGGATATGAAGTGCTGTATATTGCTTGTACACTACGAGATCAGCTGTACGTTTTTCAAATTAAACATAAGAAGATAACTGACATTTCTAACATTAATATTTTTTTCCTTATCATGTACCTCATAAAGTAAGTGTACTAGTAGCAAAGTTCAGCAACAAGGACACAGAAAAATATAAACAATGAAAGCTGTAATTGCAAATAAAAACTCTTCTCTCCTTCTCATGCCATGTAAACTCTGACTTTACAAATGCCTGCCTTTTTCACTTTTAAGGCCCTATGCTGTCAAAAATACCATCCCAGTCAAAACAGTTCGCCTTCTTCCAGCAAAGACAGAGATAGTAAGTGAGTGTCTCTCTGTAGTGTTGATACTGGTCACCTTTTCAACGCAAAAAGTGGGGAATTTGTCTAAGTGGGAAGGACGGCCTGAGGTTCAAGCCTTGCCTCCAGCTACAACAAATTCAAACCATTCAGAGGCCACTTTGGACTGAAATAGTTAGAGCTGCATCTAGGGCACAGCAGTTCTATAGTCTTATCGAGGAAGAATGAAATCCCAAGTTTTGACTTCTGCTTCTAGTGCTGCTTTATATATCAGAGACATTAATAAAACATATGCTTGCACATGGCACCAGGATTGTGTGGATTATAGCAGTTTGGTAATTGGATGACTCACAATAGCACTTGTTTTACTTCTAAATCTCTGCTGTTTTGGTTTAGAAACAATTGTATTACAGACCTGCTGGGGTTTATTTTTAGGTTTTCCATCCGACACTTAGTTTCATTATAGGTCAATTCTAAATCAACAATAAAACTCTATCAGCTAACAAGAAATGCAGGATTTTTTTTTATGAAGAGTCCATGTTCTGCCCAGGCTGTACAACAGGCATCCTAGTCCTGTCTAGATTTAAACCAGAGATAACATGATGGAGGTCCTCTTCAAGTGCCTTTAAAAGACAGGTCTGAACTGTGTCCTCTTATTTAGAGCATGTAAATGTACAGCAAAAAAATCGTGCAGGTTCTATCTTTGCCAGCACAACTGAAGTTCTCCTGCTCAGTATCCAAACAAGAAGCTCTCATTTTCTTGAGCTCCTACATGCTATGTGCTGTCAAGTATGGAAATATAGTCTTACCAGCCTTTACTGGACACATGTAGCACAGTTTTACTTTTATGATTTGATAGAAGGCAAACAAGGTTGACTAAAAGTATACTAGTGTATAAATAATTCTTGTTTTCTTTTATGTCTGTGTGCATTTTTTGGATTTTGTTGAGGGTTTTTCTGCAAAAGGACTACTGTGGTATGAGATGTTACACAAGGTAAATACAGACTTGAGGAAATGCTTTAACATTCCAGTCTATCTGGAAAGTTCCCACCCGGTTAATAAAGGGGTATGTTAGGCATCTGATTTCCCCCTTAAAAGCTGCTAGGAGACAATGAGCATGGAAGTGCTATGAAGTGAAGAAGCACACACGTATCTCAAACTAGAAATGGAAACTGTTAGGTACTGAAAAGAAAACTAAGTTTTGGTGCTTTGTAGATTTATATACATTTCTTCCTACCTTTCAGGTCCATCCATTGTTGGGAAAGAAATATGAGACTTCTATGATAAGACTATTGCACCCCATCTCTATTGCTATGTGGAGTGCCTATTGAAAGTCCTAACCATATTGGTAGCTACACTGGCCATCAAAACAAAACAAATGCTTCTTGAGAACATGAGACAGATCCTGAAAATCGGTATATGTGCATAGCAATTGCCATGCAAGCCAGTACTATCGTACTCCAACAAAATCAACAAGCAATTAAGTAATTAATGTTCATTTCTCCAGATGTATTAAGCACATGGATAGGCAGAAAACTGGCTACAAAATACTTAAATCAGCATGTGCTATATAATACAAAACAAGCTTTGAAAGATCTACTAGTCCAGAGAAAGAAAAATGTTTTAATTCACTGTAACACTTTCAGTGCTGTTTCTATACGGCCTTTTTTTCCAGAGAAAAATTGACTTTATTAGTTCTTCAACCATTAGCTCTTGATACCTTTTGCCATAATGCTATTGATGATATCTGTTATCTTCTCCATATAATTTTAGTACTTTCTTTTTAATTCTCCAAGATGGAACTTCACTTTGTGTACAGAAAACGTAGTACTGTCAAGAAACCTACTGCAGACTTGCACAGTGGACAAAGCTGGTAGCCATGTGGTTTTTCTCTAAAACTGAGATGGTGGATGCTGTTGTCACTTCTTTCTTTGTGAGACAAATGCCTACTGAGAAGAGTGAGAAATGGAGAAGGCTGAGTAATGTTCATATGTTTTATTGGATGTGATGTATGTATTACAGGTGAAACAGCTATAGCATGTTAGTAGTGTTTGTAGAAAGTAGATGGAGGAAGGATGGGGAGAAGGAAGGATGCAAAGGATTGGGGAACTGTGTTAACTAATTTGAATGACAACAGTTACTAAATTAATCCTGAAAACTTGACAATAGCAATTATGGAGACAATAGAAATGTCAGAAGTAACACCTAAACTGCAGCAAAATTGGTTAAAGAACTAGCCTGTCTTTAACTAGGTCATGTATTTTAGTAGGTGATTATCCCTATGAGCAAAGCATGATATATGAATATCTGTCTGTGGGTATCTGAAGCCACAGATGCCATATTTGGGCTTTGTGAAATAACTCCTCTGTCGGTTCATTCTATGAAAAATAAAGATGCATTTCATCTGTCTCAATAACCAGCTTGTCTCACTTAGGGCTTTTGCTTTGATATACAGGGCAAGATTATAGCATTTGTTCTTTAGCATGAGCATATGTAGTTTCCTAGATTTACTTGTGTGAGTGATACTACTGCAATCAACCAATGAATGTGTGTCAGGTTGACTCTTCAGAATAATTGTTATTATAGATTTTATTTTTTTATATATATGTAGGTTTTGCTGTGGTTTGAAAATGATTGCCTCCCACTGTCTAAACAGTGGATGAGTCTTGTCATGCCAAGTGTGGGAGGAAAACTGATCTTTAGACATTAATGCTAACTACAGATAGAACTAAATGAAGGTACACTTCTGAGTATATTTAAATGAGCTATTGACTGACCTTTCCTTTCATTTTTGTATCCTGCAAACTTCAGCAGGGAGCTCCTTTTTTGTGTAGTATCGCGTTATCAGGCTTGACTAAATTTTCAGCAGCGGGTAAAGATAGATGCCATACATTTTTAATTAAGCATTGAACCTCAATTATTTTTAATCAAATTGTTGTGCTTGGAAAAGAGCCAGTGCACTTCGCACACATGTGCAGATGCATGCTCATACACATACTCCCAGAGTTACAAGCTACCTCAAACTTAATTTCTGTTAACTGTTGTTGTGCATTCAGAACCATTGCTGGTTAATGCAATATCTTAATAATTGGATTTAAATGGTTGCAGTAATGTGGAACAAAAAGTGATTCCTGTTATATATCTCAATTTTGGTGATGTGAGCAAGTCAGATATATGAATTCTGGCTGAGAGTTGCTAAACTTCAATTATGACTCTCTCTTAAAATGAAGTGAGAACAAGGCATAAAGGAACATGTTACATAAGTTATGTCATCAGCAATATACATATACAAGAAATATTGAAGGGGTTTCTGTTACCAAAAAGGCCCCTTTACTCAAGGAAAACAAACCTAATGAGAATCCACCAATTCCAAATTATGTATCATAATCAAAATCAGCACAAGGGACAAATTGGTTCATGTAAATCTAATAGTATTCAAGCTGGGAGACAATACCCAGAAAGAAAATTATAGCAAACTGTGAATGCAGTAACAGCATTCAATAGTTTAAATAAGAACAGCTCACTGCTGCTATAGTTAAAATATCCACTTCATGGGATATTTATGCATCTTCAGTTCAAGTTCAAATGTGAAAACTAGACACCAACCAGGTGAACGTCACCAGAGGTGCATAGCCTGCCTGTACACAGGACAGTAATTCTAATTCAAATAAATTTCAGTGGCCAGACATACAGTGGAATTGGTCTTCCATATGAGAATGAATGGGAAACTGGTGTATCCAAACAGAAACTTAATCCTGGTGATACAAGTGTTTGAGAGAACAAGGTAGATGTAGCATTTGCAGATGCAATTTGGGCTTGCAAATGTTTAGCATCTCCAGCATAACATTAACCTATAAAGAGCTACAAAGGCTCAAGTAGAGTCATTAATTTATTGTTTCAACATAAAACCAAACTGAAACAAAAGAAAAAAAACCCAACAACAACAAAAAAAACCCCAAACAAGCAGAAGCCACTCTTGATGAATTTTTGATTAATATGTGGCTGTAAAATGGATTTTTTTTTATAGTGACTGAAAATGCTTGCTCTGCTTTGATATTAAGAATGAAACCAGTATCACTGCCATGGTAGGCTACTGTTAAGCAGCTGAAGAACATGTAAAAGAGGCCACATCTTTGATACTTAGGAGACCAATATATAAAGCTTGGAAAGAGCTCAAAGAATAACACAAAATAGGAGACAAAGAACTTTGTGACCTAAGTAATGTTTGGATTGCATGGAATAGATTAAGATTATTATCACCAGTATCTGAACCACCACTTAAGAGAAGCACAAGGAATGATCGGAGCACACCATGACTTTGTGTGGTGAATTACTGTTTAATAAACTTAGAGAAGATAAAAACTTGATTATGTATTGTACATACTGTGCTTTGGAGGCAGAGCACAGTAGATTAAAATGAGATGCCTGAATGAATATGGACCTCCTTACCTTTTCAGATGAATTAGCATTCCTGTTACAGGGATAGAAATTTCAGGCTGAAAGAAAAACATGCAGTATTACAATCCCTATAAAGTTCTTCTAACAGTTTGGGTTTTTTTTCCCCCTTTTGGCTACATATTAAGAAGAGGGGAGTATCATAAAAAGGGCAGTATTGTGGCTCCAGAATGCTTCATGATTAGATCCACTGGCCCTCTGTTTTGAAACATAACAATTCTTTACAGGAATCAAAACTTCTGCATAGTTTAGTTATAATTATTGAAACTAACTGTTGATTAGTATGTCTGTGTCTGTTCTATAGCTTCTAAATCCTATATTGCCATCTGTATAGAAGTTCAGTTTGCAAAAGGAGAAGCTGAAGATCATAGAATCATAGAATTGTCAGGGTTGGAAGGGACCTTAAAGATCATCGAGTTCCAACCCCTCTGCCACGGGCAGGGACACCTCCCACTAGAGCAGGTTGCTCAGAGCCCCATCCATCCAGGGATGGGGCTTCTACCACCTCTCTGGGCAACCTGTTCCAGTGTCTCACCACCCTCATGGGGAAGAAATTATTCCTAATGTCTAATGTGAATCTACTCACCTCTAGTTTTGATCCGTTCCCTCTAGTCTGCCGACAGCCTAAAAAGTCCCTCCCCAGCTTTCTTGTAGCCCCCTTCAGATACTGGAAGGCCACAATAAGGTCTCCTC
>WUAM01000407.1:477233-496951 GCA_024336885.1 Actenoides hombroni | reverse complement strand
AGCTTGCACCCATTGCCCCTTGTCCTATCACTGGATGTCACTGAGAAGAGCCTGGTTCCATCCTCCTGACACTTGCCTTTACATATTTATAAACATTAATGAGGTCACCCCTCAGTCTCCTCTTCTCCAAGCTGAAGAGATCCAGCTCCCTCAGCCTATCCTCATAAGGGAGATGCTCCACTCCTTTAATCATCTTTGTGGCTCTGCGCTGGACACTTTTGAGCAGTTCCTTGTCCTTCTTGAACTGAGGGGCCCAGAACTGGACACAATATTCCACATGAGGTCTCACCAGGGCAGGAGAACTTCTCTCGACCTACTAACCACACCCCTTCTAATACACCTCAGGGTGCCATTGGCCTTCTTGGACATAAGGGAACGTTGCTGGCTTGTGGTCATCCTGCTGTCCACCAGGACCCACCAGGTCCCTTTCCACTATGCTGCTTTCCAACCAGTTAGTCTCCAACCTATACTGGTACATGGGGGTTGTTCTTTCCCAGATGCAAGACTCTACACTTGCCCTATCATCTATTTAAAGGTAGTTTTCCTTGATATATGGCGCTGGTCGTTGTTACTTCTGCCTTTTGCTGGGTTTTAAAATCCCTGTGTGATGTCCGCCGGTCTTTCAAGAAGAAATTTTTGAAGGTTTCAGCAAGGTTGGAGAGCTGAGTTGAGGGGGAAAAAATATGGGTCAAGTACTGTTGGAAAGGAATGTGCTTCTTCCCTTCCTCAGGAGATGTATTTACTTATGAAAAATAATGGACCTTGAAAACACCTGTTCTTGTGCTGGGAAGTCTTAGACTTTATTTGCTAAAACCTCACTAAAATTTAAGGTCAGGGCCAAAGCAGGATTTCTCTACAATCACGAATGTGTCACTTGGGCTGCAGGAGATGAGGGTATGAGCAGCCCTATTGCCACAAGCTGCCTGCTGCCCAGGAGTTCTGGAAGAGAAAGCTGCTTAGAAAGAAGAGTCCCATGAGAACAGAACCAGGAGGACAAAATGACCAGGAAGAGAAGAAACCTGGAGAGATAAATGCTTGAAACCTGAGAGTGAAACTGTAGGAAGCAGAAGTGATATTCAGAGTCTAGTCTAGAAAGGTGGCCTGCTAAAAAAGGAAAAATGAGAGTTGATCTGGCAGGACGTGATTCAGATGAGGATATTAAAGAGGGGGGGATGAGAAGGAGCTAGTTAAGAGCATCAGCTCAACACTGCCTGAGGGTGAAGGTAGATAGAGAGGCAGGTGTGCCCAGCTGCAGCCAGGAGTACAAGCTGAGGTGCTAGTCTGGTGACAGTAGAGAC
This sequence comes from Actenoides hombroni, assembly GCA_024336885.1. NCBI lineage: Eukaryota > Metazoa > Chordata > Aves > Coraciiformes > Alcedinidae > Actenoides > Actenoides hombroni. The sequence goes on along the minus strand of WUAM01000407.1, from coordinate 495,653 downwards.
AAAAGGTCCCACTGATTTGAATTCTTGATCATGCAGATGGTAACACCTTGGCACTGCTCCCTACTTGGGCTGTTACTTCAGACCCCAGTTGCTCTTCAGGTTTCTTGGGTGTATGTGAATGTGTGTTACCACTGTATGTACTGCTTTTTTTTTCCACATGCCTCTCCATAGAACCGTTGTTCAAAATTCTGATGTGCTTGGAATAAATCAGAGCTGTATGACATTTTTATCTGTAGAGCTCTAGCCTCAGTTTATTGTGCATGGTGAATGAGGCAGGGATTACCCTGGGAGAAATGTTTCTGTAGTCAGGCAGCTAAATGTTGCTCTGGAGATAACAGCGTATATCCTTTTCTACCCATGTAGGTCCCATTTGATGCTGGTCAGAGATTTGCAGATATGTATTTTCACTGTGTATTTCTGTCCTTTTTTTGGATGCTTGATCTGAAAGTCAGGATCTAATCTGCAGACAAATCAGATGATTGTGTCTGAAGGTGGAGGAATTTCAGTGCTTGTTTGCTGTGGAGACTGTGCCAGCTCTACCTGTTAGTATCTGGAGGTCTTTCCAAGACAGATATCTTATCTGTATGTTTAGTAACCTTCAATATCATCCAGGAAATGGCATTAACATTCTAATGGATGCCTTTTGGTTTAGCAGATTGCTAAAAGAGAATTCTGCTCTTGCTTCTAGGAATTTAGCCTCAGACCTTGCATCCTACTTACATATTAACAGGGAGTAGTGTGAAGCTTACTTCAGTTCCCTTTCTGTTATACTCTGTAGTGCTGTGGTCTCCATAGGACCTTTGCAGATGTGTAAGGTTTACTTTTATTCCCTTGAAACAGTGATTGTAGAGGTGGAAGGTTCTCCATAATGGTGCTTCAGGCATCCTATTGTCTGTACTTCCTTGTGTAATCATCACAGATCTTGCTGTGATGCAGGGAGAATGCAGATGCTTCACTGGAAATAGGCATCAGAGCAGTCTATTTTTTATTTTTATTTTTTCCAAATATGTTATTTTTCCATTCACCTTTACTTGAATAAGAATTAAAGCCTATTTTTGTATCTCTGAATTACAATGTTATGCCTTGCTATTTCAACAATAATTCTTCTGAAGTGTAGAAAACTTTGTTACTGCAAGGCCGACTAATTACACTATGCTGACAAACTAGTAAGAATTGCCACAGGCAGTTTTGCTTTTTTGGGCTAATCATAGAATGGCTTAGGCTGGAAGGGACCTTGGAGATCATCTAATCCAACCTCCCTGCCATGGGAAGGGACGCCTCTCAACTAGACTAGGTTGCTCAAAGCCTCATCCAACCTGGCCTTGAACACCTCCAGGGAAGGGGCATTCACAGCCGCTCTGGGAAGTCTATTCCAGAATCTCACCACCCTTGTACTGAAAAACTTTTTCCGAAGATCCAATCTAAACCTATTTTCCCTCAGTTTAAAACCATTTTCCCTCATCCTATTGCTGGACACTCTTGTGAAGAGTCCCTCTCCAGCCTTCCTGCAGGATCCCTTCAGGTGTTGGAAGGCAGTCTTGTCTTCTCCAGGCTGAACAATCCCAGCTCCCTCAGCCTATCCTCGTAGCAGAGGTGCTCCAGCCCCTGGATCATCTTTGTGGCCCTCCTCTGGACTCATTCCAACAGATCTACGTCCCTCTTATGGTGGGGACACCAGAACTGGACGCAGTATTCGAGGTGGGGTCTCACAAGAGCAGAGTAAAGGGGGAGAATCACCTCTCTTGATCTGCTGGCCCCACTCCTCTTGATGCATCCTAGGATACGGTTGGCCTTCTGAGCCACATGAGTGCACTGCTGGTTCATGTTGAGCTTCTCATCAATGAAGGGGGGGACGTTCGGAGTGATGGCATTTGTCTTTCCAAGTAACTGTTACGTGCGATGGAGCCCTGCTTTCCTGGAGATGGCTGAACACCTGCCTGCCCGCCCATGGGAAGTAGTAAATTAATTCCTTTTGCTTTTTGCTTTCCCTGTTTAACTGTCCATCTCAATCCATGAGTTTTCTCACTTTTACCTTTCCGATTCTCCCCCTATCCCACTGGGTGGGGAGTGAGAAGTGAGTGGCTGTGTGGGGCTTAGTTGTGGGCCAGGGTTAAACCACAACACCGGAGAGATGTCTGCTATAGACCACCTGATCAAGAGGAAGTAGAGGAAGCCTTCTTTACGCAACTGGAAAAAGCCCACACGATCACAGGCCCTGGTACTCATGAGGGATTTTGACCACACCAATATCTGATGGAAAGGCAACATGAAAGGACAAAAAATGATCCAGGAATTTTTTTGAGTGTGTTGAATACAAGCTTTGGATGGAGATAACAAGCCAACTAGGGGAAGATGTTGGACCTGTCACCCACAAACAAAGAACAGGTTGGGGACATAAAGGCCAATGGCACCCTTGGCAGCAGCCATGATGAGGATGTAGTTAAAGATCCTGAAAGAAGTGAGCAAGACACTTAGCAAAATTACAACCCTGGACTTCAGGAGAGCAGATTATGGCTTGTTAAAGGACCTGCTTGGCAGGATACTATGAGAGACTGTCCTAAAGGGCAAAGGGCTCAGGAGGGCTGGTTGATCCTCAAAAAGACAACCTCCTCAAAGCACAAAGAATAATCCACTCAGACATGCAGGAAGCCGAGCAAGCATGGCAGAAGGCCAGCATAGATGAACAGGAGATTCCTGAATGAGCTCAAAGACAAAAAGGAAGTACACAGAAGGTGGGAGCAGGGCGTGGCTACCCAGGAGGAATATGGAGACGCACGCAAGGATTTAGTTAGGAAAGCCAAAGCTTGGCTGGAGTTGGAACTAGCAAGAAATATAAAGAGCAACAAGAAGGGCTTCTTTAAGTACAGCATCAGCAAAAGAAAGGCTAAGGAAAACATGTGCCCACTGCTCACTGGAGCACGGAATCTAATAGCTAAGGACATCAAAAAGACTAAGGAATTCAGTGCTTTCCTTGCCTCTGTTTTTTACAGGTAAGGTAAAGACCCTCAGGTCTCCCAGATCCCTGAGCCTAGTGGCAGACTCTGGGGCAGGGAAGTATTACTCACAGTAGAGAAAGACTGAGTTAGGGAGCACTTCATCCAACTGGGCATACACAAGTCCATGGAACCAGATGAGATGACCCTGAGGGTTCCTGATGATTGGATAAAGGCAAACATCACACCCATCTTCAAGAAGGAGAATACAAGGAGATAAAGACTGGTCAAACTCACCTCAGAATCTCAGAAGGTTGGGGAGCAAATCCTCCTGGAAGCTATGTCCAGGCATACAAAGGAACCAAGCTTGCTCCAGTATGCCCATGTCTTTCTTGTACTGGGGAGACCAAAAGTGGACACTACTCCAGATAAGGTCTCACAAGTGCCAAGACAAGAGAGGGAAAGGATCACTTCCTTGGAACTGCTGGCTGCGCTGTTACTAATACAGCTCAGGATGCTGTTGGCCTCCTTTGCTGCAAGGGCACACTGTTGGCTCATGTTCAACTTGTTGTCCACCAGGACCCCCAGGTCCTTTTCTGCAGAGCTGCTTCCTAGGCAGTCAGCCTCCAGCCTGTACTGTTGCATGGGGTTATTCCAGCCCAGGTGCGGGACTGGGCATTTGTTTTTGTTGAAATGAACTTCATGAGGTTCCTGTCAGCCCATTCCTCCAGCCTGTCCAGGTCCCTCTGAAAGTCAGCCCTGCCCTCCAGCACATGGACTCCCCCCCCATTTGGTGTCATCTGCAAGTTTGCCAAGAGTGCACTTTGTCCCCTCATACAGGTTGTTAACGAAGACATTAAACAGTATTGGTTCCAGTACTGATCCCTGAGGGACCCCACTAGTTACTGAACCCCAGCTGGACTTTGCACCACTGATCACAACAGCGGTCCTGTCAATTTTCCACCTGCCTTATCCAGCCCATATCATACCAATTTGGTGATAAGGAGACTGTGAGAGAGTGTGTCAAAAGCCTTTCTTCAGTCAAGGTATACAACGTCCACTCCCCTCCCCTCGTCAACAGAACCAGTCACCACATCATAGAAAGCAATGGGGTTGGTAAAGCACGATTTGCCCTTGGTAAAGCCATTTTGGCTGCTCCCAATCACCTTCTTGTCCTTCATGTGTTTAGAAATGGCTTCTAAGAGCATTTGCTCCATAACCTTTCCAGGGACTGAGGTGAAGCTGGCCGGCCTGTAGTTCCTTGGATCCTCCTTCCCGCCCTTCTTGAAGATGGGTGTGACATCTGCCTTTTTCCAGTCACGAGGAACCTCTTCTAATTGCCGTGACCTTTCAAAGATGATAGAGAGCAGTCTCCCAGTGACATTGACCAGCTCCTTCAGCACCCGCAGATGCATGCCATCTGGTCCCATGTCCAAGTGATGTTAAATGATTCCCAACTCTTTCTTCCTCTATTGTGGCTACTGCTTCACTCCCCCCCAACTCTGCTAGGATGCTCAGGGACCTGGGAGGCCTGAGGGCAGACCTTGCCAGTGAAAAATGAGGCAAAAAAGGCATCAAGTACCTCAGCCTTTTCTCTGTCGCTTGTCACAAGGTCCCCTGCCCCATTGAACATTGAGCTCATGCTCTCCTTAGTCTTCATTTTGCTACTGATGTACTTAAAGAAACCTTTCTTGTTGCCCTTCACCTCCCTTGCTAGGTTTAACTCCAGCTGAGCTTTGGCTTTCCTGGCTGCATTTCTACTTGCGCATGCAGTGTCTTTATATCCCTCCCAAGTAGCATGCCCTTGCTTCTACCTCCTGTGTACTTCCTTTTTGTGTCTGAGCACAGTCAGGAGCTCACTGTTCATCCATGCTGGCCTTCAGCCACACTTGCTTGACTTCCTGCACATTGCAAATGGACCATTCTTATGCTCTGAGGAGTTTGTCCTTGAAGATCAACTTGCTCTCCTGGGCGCCCTTGCCCTCCAGGGCAATTTCCCATGGGATCCTGCCAAGCTGGTCTCTGGAGAGGCCCAAAATCTGCTCTTCTGAAGTCCAGGGTTGCAATTCTGCTGTTTGTCTTGATCACACCTCGCAGGAGCTTAAACTCCAGAGTCTCATGGTCACTGCAGCCAAGGCTGTCCTCGACCTTCATACCACCAACTGTTTCTCTTCCTTGATTGTGAGTAGCAGGTCCAACAGTGCATTTTCCCTAATTGGTTCACTGATCACCCACATCAGGAAATAAGTCTTCTATATGCTCCAGAAGTCTCTTGGATTGCTTGCACTCTGCTCTATTGTCCTTCCAGCAGATACTGGGGTGGTTAAAGTCCTGCATGAGTACCAGGGCCTCTGACTGTGACTGTGAAGCTTTCTCCAGCTGCCTAGAAGAGGCTTCATCTACTTCTTCTTGAGCAGAAGGTCTGTAGCAGACACCTAATACAGCATCACCTGTGCTAGTCTGTCTTCTAATCCGTATCCACAATCTTTCAACTGCTTTGTCACCTGTATTAAGGTAAAGCTCCATGCATTCAAGCTGCTCCTTTGTGTAGAGCTCAACCCCTCCTCCTCGCCTGCCTACCCTATCTTTCCTGAAGAGCCTGTATCCCTCCCATTGGAGCACTCCAATCAGGAAAGCTATCCCACCACGTCTCCATAATCCCAAGGAGGTCATAGCTCTGCAACTGTGTATGAACTTCTAATTCCTCCTGCTTGTTCCACGTGCTACACACATTTCTGTTCAGGCATTTGAGATGGGCCCCAAGCCGTGCTGCTTTTACAGGGCAAGTGTGAGAGTCTCCCCTGTCATGCTGTCCCCCAGATAAATTTGCTCTGCCCCTTGTGCCTTCTCTTCAGGTTACAGTAACCCTCCCCTGGCATACCTACTTTAAAGCCTGCCTCACTCAGTTAGCAAGACTGTTTGCAAAAACACTCTTGCCCCACTTTGTCAGATGTATCCCATCCTTGTTCAGTAGCCCTCGCTCCTCAAAGAGGGTCTCATGGCCATAGGAGCCAAAGCCCTGCCTATGACACCGGCCACACAGCCAGGTCTTGACCCACTGGCTGAATCCACTTCTACCTGAGCCTTTCCTCCTCACTGGCAGTATTGAGGACAATACCACTTGGGTCCCCATGCCCTTCACCCTCACCCCCCAGAGTTCTGTAGTCACTTGTGAAATACTCCAGGTTACCCCTGCCCTATACCCAGGACAGTTGCAGGTCTGCAGGTGGAGCAGGAGCCTTTCTTCCATTTGCCAGAAGTCACAAGCTTCCAGCCTTCTCCATCTTGACAGCCACCCTCAGCTACCTGTTTGACCATGTTCTCTAGTTGTCCCTCCTTCCTTGCTGTGTGTGGCTCAGTCTGTTGTCTCTGAAGAGTTTCTGCAAAGACCCTGTCAATCTCCTCCTTGTCCTCCCTGATGATTTGCAGCCTGCTCACCTCTTCCTGCATCTTCTTCACCTGGTGACTCAGCACCCTGACCAGAGCACATCTCTCACGGGAGATGCCACCACTGTCCCCAGTCCCACAGAGAGGCCCCAGGCACTCTCTGCAGCCTGAGACCTGGGAAGTGTCATCCTCCCACCCCTCCCCAACTCTGCTTGGATCAAGGCCTCCAGTGTGCCAAGGGCTTTATCACCAGTCAGTGCTGGGGAATGTGCCCTGCTTCATGTTGAGACCATCACTGCACAATCTCCAAGCAGCCCCACGCAGTCCTGTCCCTTCTGCACCACAGCCGTGTTAATAACTGCTGCGACAACTACCATGTCACTATCTGCTGCTCTCTGTGAGCCGGATCCTCCCTAATCATGAGTCAGCCTTTCTGTGTGCAAACTGTTGTGCAAACTGAGAGCAGCCCCTGCAGTGTCCCGGGTGCCCTGCACCACAAACTGCCCCTGCTAGTGGCTGCACCTCTGTTTGCAGCACTCTGGGCTGCTGCACTCCCTAAGAAGCAACTAAATAAAATCACTACATGCTTTGTAGAGGCTAGGAATTTCTATGTGTTTGGAAGATGACATCTTTTTCTTGTGTTTGTAGATGCTCAGTATACTGAAAGAGGGATGACAGATGCACCGGGTGTATCTATTTATTGGTGGTGCATCAATCAAAAGATGTTAATGAGGCCCTAAGTTTTAGAAGCGTGCTAAACAGGAAGAAAAAATGGAAGCGAAATTTACTAAGGTAACTTGACTGTTTTCTAAATTGCTGGAGTTAGAAGAGCTAGCAAAATGAAAAAAACCCAACCCTGTTATTCTTGCTCTAAAGCAAGTTACTCTTGCTTTAGTACATATTCTAATATCCCTTTAGAGAGTCATTATTGACTTATATGAAATACAGCTTGACTAATTACTTGCCTGTCGACTTCATAAATGCAAATTATGAGCTGACAACAAATGTTCTTAATATTATTTAAGATTATTTACTAAATGTATATTTTTCCATTTAATGCATTGCCTAGGCACCTTCATTTTGGGGGAGTCGTCTTTGAGCAAAGTTTTTCTCAATCTGCTATATAAACTATTGTTGGATTGAATGTCCTATCAAGCTGATCGGGGGACTTGCTGTTCACCCATTCCCCAAAGCTTTGTTTCAGAGATGAATTGCAGTACTTATTTTGGTTTAAATTGCCAGGTTTTTAGGTTGAATACTTAATTTGTCTGCGGGATCATTTGTGACTCATTTCAGTAATGCTTTCATGATTTCTGGTGATGTGGAAGCTGATTACTGGGAAGAATAACTTTTTTATAAGTAAAACTGTGTTCAGTAAGAATTTAAAGTGTCTGTTGTATTAATTTCCTTTGAATGTCCTTGTTTGTTCACATATAGACCTGGGGCTATGGCCTGGATTTTCTATATCTGACATTCCTTTAGTACAACTTGGAAAGCTGGAACAGACCAGAAGGTGTTCTCTTAATTGCAGAGGGAAGGGTATGCTGGAGAATGTGATACTGTGTTGTGGGTATAGTTGCTTCCTTGCAGTAGCTGGCTATGAGAATACAGCCTTACTGGTTGTGAGCCCCTTGTAATGTTAACTTCAGTATAATGTGTGTACTTCAAGAAACCACACCTTCTTGTAGCTTTTCTCTTCTTCTATAACAAAGTAGAGCAGCTCAAGTACTGATTGTCTTCCAACTTCTCTTATTCAAGTCTTAACAAAGCAATAATGCTGGGTAGGGATGTACAAATAAGTTACTGTCCCCAAAGATGGGCACTGTTGTAGATTAATTGACTTGCTCTAAGTTTGCACATTTGACACTATTCTAGGAACTCGGGTTTTTGTTCATACCAGAAACAGATCTTTTTGCCCTGAGTATCATTACTGCTGAATGCCGCACAGTGCTTTATACCTTTTAAGTCGTTAGAGAAGCATGCTTGCAGCAGTCTCCTCTCTCATGTTCTAGTTGCAGACTTAAATGTGGCATGGTTACTAGAATAACCATAGAATAGTCTGTAGCCATACTCCTGTAATGAAGACTGATTTTAAAAAGAATACTTGGGCAGAGAACACTAATTCATTGTAAAATAATATTTTAAAATAACTCTGTGACAGTTAGCTTAAGAATCTGCTAATCATTGAGTTACTGTTATTTAAAGGTGGATGTGCCATGTGAAGGAATGAATGATTTTGTGTATGGTGGTGGGTGCATGGGTTTCCACATCCTTCTGCATTACCCACCAAGTACACCCAGGTCCTTGAATGAAACAATCCCTTTTCTCAAGGGAGGAGCAACCCACACTGCCTTTCCCAGCCACTTCCTATGTGCACTACAGGGACCTTATCTCCTCCCACAATACGTAGGGGCTGTGTTTGTGCAGGACAAGGTCAGTTATCAGATCCTCTGGTGTTAACCAGCCAAGTGACTTGTGCTAATTTTACATCCCAGTGCTCCCATTTCCGAGCACCCAATGCTCTCAGCATAGTCTTTAACAGTCCATTATATCTCTCAGTCTTTCCAGAGGTTTGTGGGTGATAGGGGATGTGATATGCTCAATCAATGCTGTGCTTCTTGGCCCAGGAGTCTATGAGGTTGTTTCAGAAATGAGTCCCATTGTCTGACTCGATTCCTTCTGGGGTGTCCTGTTGCCACAGAACTGGCCTTTCAAGGCCCAGGATGGTGTTTCAAGCGGTGGTGTGGTTTACAGGGTATGTTTCTAGACATACAGTAGTTGCTTCCACGCAGCACTTGCCTTAGCAAGCTTGTGGCAGTATAGTCAAATCTACCAGGCCTTGCCATAACAATATTCCACCCACCACCCGCTATTCCAGGGACACTTTACTCAAGCGGCTCGCTTCATTGCAGCACATGTTTTGCATTCATGGGTGATCTGTGTGATGGCCTCAATAGTCAGGTCCACCCCTCCATCATGAGCCCATCTGTACATTGCATCTCTCCCTAGATGTCCTGATGTGTCACAGGCCCTCCAAGCTATGAATAGCTCACCCTTATTTTCCCAGTCCAGGTCCACCTGAGCCACTCCAATTCTGGCATCCTGGTCTACCTGCTGCTTGTTTTGATGTTCTTCAGTGATGTGGTTCTTGGGCGTGTGAGCATCTACATGATGTGCCTTTACAGCAAGTTTTTCTACCCGGGCAGCAATGTCCTGCCACAGTGCAGCAGCCCAGATGCATTTACCTCTGCGCTGCCAGTTGGTCTGTTTCCATTGCTGCAGCCACCCCCACAGGGCATTTGCCACCATCCAGGAGTCAGTATGGAGATAGAGCACTAGCCACTTTGCTCGTTCAACAATCTCTAGGGCCAGCTGGATGGCTTCCACTTCTGCAAACTGACTCAACTTGCCTTCCTCTTTGAAGGCTTCAATGAGTTGTGTTGTTGCTTTCTACTTCAGATCGTTTCCTACAACACAATGGGATCCATCGGTACATAGAGCACGTTGCCTTTCACCTTCCGACAACTCATTATATGGTGGCGCCTCTTGGGCATGAGTCATGTCCTCAGGCGATGCTCCAAAATCTCTGCCTTCTGGACAGTCCACAATCTCTTCCAGGATTCCTGGGCAGTTGGGGTTCCCCATTTGAGCCCGATGCATGATCAACGCTACCCACTTACTCCACGTAACATCGGTTGCGTGATGTGTAGAAGGGACTTTTCCTTTGAACATCCAGTGTAGCACCAGCAATCGTGGTGCCAAGACGAGTTGTGCTCCTGTACCAACAACTCCTGAAGTGGATGGAATCTTATTGATCACATCCCTTGGGTCTGTGACAATGCCCATCTTGCCATTTTATTCCCCAAAACTGGATGTCTTGCGCTGGTCCTTTGACTTTGTTTTGTCTTATGGTAAAACCAGCTTTCAAAAGAATCTGGATTATTCTCAAACACTTGCTTCACTGTGCTGCCCCACACAATGGTGTCACTGATGTACTGCAAGTGCTCAGGGGCTTCACCCTGTTCCAGTGTAGTCTGGATCAGGCTGTGACAAATGGTAGGGCTGTGCTTTGTTCAGGCCACGATGGTCCACTGTTAACCTCCACCATCCGTCAGACTTTTGCACTGGCCATATGGGACTACTGAGCGAGTCTTTCTGATCACCATTTTGCTCTCCAGTCGACAAATCAACTCATGGATGGAAACCAGGGAGTCTTGGGTGATGTGATATTGATGCCAGTGCACCATCATGGTAGCAATCGGCATCTGCTGTTCTTTGATGCACAGCAATCCCCTGAACGGCTGGGCAAGGTAGACAGCTGTTTAGTCTTCTCTGTATCCACAACAGCTACACAAAAGGCCCCCCAGTACCCTTTTGTGTCCTTGAAGTACCCTCTCCTGAGGTAGTCTATGCCAAGGATGCACAGAGCCTCCGGGCCAGTAACAACGGGGCACTTCTGTCACCCATTCCCTGTTAGGCTCACCTCAGCCTCCATCACAGACAACAATCAGGATCCCTCTGTCAGTCCAGAAATCCAGATGTGTTCCGCCCCCTTGTACCCCAATGGCATTAGGGTACACTGTGCACTAGAGTCCACCCAGAGCCTTATACTTCTGTGGGTCTGATGTGCCAGGCCATCAAATCCATACAGTGCAGTAGAGTCAGTCATCCATTTCCTCTGCCTGGCTGAAGGCAGGGACCCTCTATTCCTTGTTGGAGTACTCACTATCTGACCCCTGTGGTGTCAGACCAGACGTCCTTTCACCAAAATCAAGAGGAGAGGTGTTCTCAGTCTTCCTCCTGCATCTGGAGGATTGCCGGTTGCCAGTTGCCTTCTGCCATCTCAACAGCACCTAGAACAAAAGCCTTCTTGGACAGCCTCTTCTTAGCAGTTGTCTTCCCCCACAAGTCACATACATGGGCTTCTAGCTTTGAGGTGGGTTCACCATCCCACTTTCTCATATCCTCCCCCTGGTCACGCAGGATGATCAATCCAGAGGGTGCCACGCAACATGCACCTGGGGCTCCCTTTCCCTCTGACCAGCAGAGGCTGGCTCTGTGGGGCACCCCTGGCAGCCAAGACGCCGGCCTGTAGGAATGAGGAGGATAAGAGTTTCTCTTCGAAATGCTGGAGCTGGTGGGACAGTTTCTCCACAGTTGGTATATTGAAGTCTGGCCAGTCCATTATCACCAGGGTGTTGGAATACAACACCTGTGCATTCCAGACAAACCTCCTTCACATGGCCCATGTACACTGGATGTCATCCAGATCTTTGGAGATCTGGTTGCTGTCCAGGTCACTGTAGACGGCTTCCACCACCGTTAATTCTCTCAGATAATGGATGCCTTCCTCAGTACTGGTCCTCTTCCCTCAGCAATTTCCAAGCTCATCCTTGAGGGGATATCGATGAGGTGCCTGAGGACTGGAGGAAGGCCAATGTCACTCCAGTCTTTAAAAAGGGCAAGAAGGATGACCCAGGAAACTACAGACTGGTTAGTCTCACCTCCGTCCCTGGAAAGGTGATGGAACAAATCGTTCTGGATGTCATCTCATAACACGCGGAAGAAAAGAAAGCTATTGGGAGAAGTCAACATGGATTCACCAAGGGCAAATCATGCTTCACCAACTTGATAGTCTTCTATGATGTCATAACTGGCTGGTTAGATGAGGGGAGAGCAGTGGATGTCATCTACCTTGACTTCAGCAAGGCTTTTGACACTGCATCCCGTAATGTCCTCATTAGGAAACTCAGGAAGTGTGGGTTAGATGAGTGGACAGTGAGGTGGATTGAGAGCTGGTTATGTGACAGGGCTCAGAGGGTCGTGATCAATGGTGCAGGGTCGAGTTGGGGGCCTGTAGCCAGCAGTGTTCCCCAGGGGTCAGTACTGGGTCCAGTCTTATTTAATATGTACATCAATGACCTAGACGAGGGGACAGCGTGTATCCTCAGCAAGTCTGCTGATGATACAAAACTGTGAGGTGTGACTGGCACAGCAGGGGGCTGTGCTGCCATCCGGTATCACCTGGATAGGTCACAGTGTTGGGCAGAGCGGAACTTAATGAGGTCCAACAAGGGCAAATGTAGGGTCCTGCACCTGGGGAGGAACAACCCCATGCATCGATATAGGGTAGACCTGCTGGAAAGCAGCCCTGAGGAGAAGGATCTTGGAGTCCTGGTAGACAAGAAGTTAACCATGAGCCAGCAATGTGCTCTTGTGGCCAAGAAGGCCAATGGCATCCTGGGGTGCATTAAGAAGAGTGCAGCCAGTAGGTCAAGGGAGGTCATCCTCCCCCTCTATTCTGCCCTGGTGAGGACACATCTGGAATACTGTGTCCAGTTCTGAGCTCCCCAGTTCAAGAGAGACAGGGAACTACTGGAGAGAGTCCAGCAGAGGGCACTGAAGATGGTTGGGGGACTGGAACATCTCTCTTTCAAGGAAAGGTTGAGAGAGCTGGGACTATTTAGCCTGGAGAAGACTGAGAGAAGACCATATCAATGTCTATTAATATCTAAAGGGTGGTTGCAAGGAGGATGGAGCCGGACTCTTTACAGTGGTGCCCAGTGACAGAACAAGGGGCAATGGGCACAAGCTGGAACACAGGAGGTTCCATCTAAATATGAGGAAAAACTTCTTTACTGTGAGGGTGATGAAGCACGGAACAGGCTGCTCAGGAAGGTTGTTGAGTCTCCTTCTCTGGAGACTTTCAAAACCCACCTGGATGCAGTCCTGTGTAATGTGCTCTAGGCAAATCTGCTTTGGTGTGGGGTGGCTGTGGACTAGATGATCTCTAGAGGTCCCTTCCAACTCAAATGATTCTGTGATTCTGTGATCTCACCTCAACAGGAGCCACCTCCAGAGGCTGAGAATTGTCACCTCTCTTCCGATTTCTTTGTCAGTTCTCCAGTCCCTAGCTAGGGATACCAGCTTCTGGGCTTCCTTACCCTCTAATTCCTGATTGTTGGCCCTAGTATCCATCAGAGCAATCGCTGCCTCAGGGCATGTCAACTGCCAGGGCACGTTGACCACCACCGCAGTCAGACAAAATGACCTTTAAAGGTCCCTTCCAATCCAAACTATTTTATGATTCTATGTTTCTCTGTAGCCTCACCAACAAGTTGTTTCCTCTTATTCCAGGATGAAACCAGGTTCCACATACTTGACAAAAAGCCAACAATCTTTGTTAGATAACAGAATCAAACAGCTTACATAAGGATGTACAAGAACCTCAGGAGCCTGTGCAACAGAGCCAGCTGCATCAATCCCAGAGGAGAAGAGGAAGATGTAATCCCTTATTCTCCCCACAAGTTAGCCCACCCATCACAGGAATGGCATCAGTTACCAGGGCCATGTGCCAGCCCAGGTACATTACTTTTATCAAAATGTTCCCAGGCACAGTGAAACAGAGAAATAAGCAGCACAGCAAACAGCAAGAGCTGAAAGCAGTCACTAACAAGCCCTAAACTCTATTCTACAGTAAAGCAAGCAAGCTGTGACCAGCACAGAAGCCTGACAATTAATAACTACAACAGCTATAGCATTCTCAGATCAAAACTGTTGTTATCTCATACCCCATGTCGGGTGCCAAAAAGGGCTGTGGTGACTTGATCCTGGCCAGCAGCCAAATACCCACCCAGCCACTTGCTCACTCCCCTCTCCCGTGGGATGGGGAGAGAAACAGAAGGAAGGCAAGAAAATTTTCTAGATTGAGATAATGACAGGTAAATAGGGAAAGCAAAAGCCACACGCACAAGCAAAGCAAAAAGAGGAATTTATTCACTACTTCCCATTGACAGGAAGCTGTCCTGTCACTTCCTGGAAAACAAGGTCTCAGCATGAGTAACGTTTGCTTGAGAAGGAGAATGCCATAGCCACAAACCTGTGGAGAGCCCATGCTGGAGCAGGCTCCTGGCAGGAACTGGGGCCTGTGGAGAGGAGCCCATGCAGAAGCAAGTTTTCCTGCCAGAAATTGGGGCCCGTGGAGGACCCATGCTAGAGCAGTCTTTTCCTGAAGGGCTGTGGCCCATGGAGATGACCTGCACTGGAGCAGGGGAAAACCATGAGGAGGAAGGAACAGCAGAGACACAGTACTTAGTGCAACCCCTATATTCCCCATCCCCACCCTGTGCTGCTTGGGGTGGAAGAAGGTAGAATAGTCAGGAATAAAAAGAGTGATGTTGAGCCTGGAAAGAAGAGGAAGTAGGGGGAAGGCGTTTTAGTTTTTGTCTTTGTTCCTCACCATCCTAGTCTTATTTTAATTGGCAATAAAATAAATTGGTTTTCCCCAAGTCGAGTCTGTTTTGGCCATGACGGTAATTGGTAAGCGATCTCCCTGTCCTTATCTCGACCCATGAGCTTTTCTATCTTATTTTCTCCCCTCATCCCGTTGAGGAGGGGGAGTGAGAGAGTCTGGCAGCCAGCCAAGGTCAACCCACCATCAAATGTAATCTCTCTTACTCGTTACTTTCAGATCTTGGCTTAGAAGGATAAGGAACTGGATGGATGGCTGCATCCAAAGAGTTATAGTCAATGTCTCAGTGTCCAAAAGGAAAACAGTAACAAGTGGTGTTCCTCAAGGGTCTGTACTGGGACCAATACTATTTAATATCTTAATCCGTGACATAGACAGCGGGATTGAGTGCACCCTCATCAAGTTTGTAGATGACACCGAGCTGAGTGATACAGTTGATTCACTAGAGGGAAGGGATGCCATCCAGAGGGACGTGGACAGGCTTAAGAAATTACCCATACTGGATAATCTGATTTTGTAGGAATACCTTGGGGGCAGTGTCAAAGCAGAACTTCTTAACCGGGCTCTGTCCAAGTTGACTCCTATAGAATCACTGAAGTGTCTCTGCACTGGGATATCCAGTGTTGCAGATTTCAGGAGGGTTCATATACTCAGACACAATGCCAGCAATATTTTGTGCATTCTCAAGTAAGTTTACCCCTGAACCAGAAATGGCTTCCTGTAGAAAGATAAAGCCAACTGGAAATTTGAAGCCACAAGGAGGTTTTCTAGTTTTGCCCTATTTATTTCTTTGCAGACTTGCTGTGTTGTTCATTAGAACAAAATGGAGAAGCAATCATAAGAGTACAGACCCTTGAGGGGCACCACTTGTTACTGGTTTCCACTTGGACATTGAGCCGTTCACTATAACTCTTTGGGTGTGGCCAGCCAGCCAGTTCCATATCCAACAGTCAAACCTGTATCTTTCCAATTTAGTGACAAGGATGTTGGGGGGGGGGGGGGAATCATGTCAAAGGCCTTACAGAAGTCCAGGTAGATGACATCCGTAGCTCTTCCCTTGTCCACCAAAGCATTCACTCCATCATAGAAGGCCACCAGATTAGCCTGACATGATTTGCCCTTGATGAAGCCATTTTGGCTGTCCCTAATCACCTCCCTGTGTTCCATATGCTTCATCATAACTTCCAGGAGGATCTGTTCTATCATTTTTACTGGGCACAGAGGTGCGACTGACTGGTTGGTAGTTCCCAGGGCCTTCCTTTTTAAAATATGGGTGTGATGTTTCCCTTTTCTCCAGTCATTTGGGACTTCACCTAACTGCCACGACTTTTCAAATATGATGGGGAGCAGCTTGGCAACTGCATCAGCCAATTCCCTCAGGACCCTGGGATGCAACTTGTCTGATCTTGTCCTACGATGGGTGGGACTTCATTCCCCCAGTGCCTGCCTTGAGATTCAGGGACTCGAGAGATGTGGGAAGACCCAGGGAAAACTGAGGAAAAAAAATTGTTGAGTACCTCTGCCTTCTCCATGTCAGTTGTCACCAGATCCCCTGTCCTATTTATTAGGGGGGTACAATTTCTTTTGTCTTCCTTTTCTGGCCAACGTAACTGTAGAAGTCCTTCCTGTTGTTCTTCACATCCCTTGGAGAGACTTTGATTAAGAAATTGTCCTCGATGCACTCCGAGTCTCCTGGACCACTTACAGATTGCTGTGCTGCTCTTCCAGCAGATGTCAGGGTGACTGAAGTCCCCCAGCAGGATCAGAGCCTTCGAGCATGATGCTTCCCATAGTTGAAGTAAGAATGCTTTCTCAACAGGCTCCCCTTGATGGGGCGGCCTGTAGTAAACACCATCCACGAGGTTTCCTTTGTTGGCTTGGCCCCTAGTTTTTACCCATAAGCTCTCAAGTTGTTCATCACTGTTTTTCAAAGACAGCTCTGTGCAAGTCAATTCATTCTTTTACATAGAGGGAGGGCAACACCCACACCCCCTGCCCCTCCTTCTTTGCCTGTCCCTTCTGAACAGTTTATAGCCATTGATTGAGCTCCAGTCATGCAATTCATCCCACTACGTTTCAGTGGTAATGACCAGATGATAGCTTTCTAGCTGCACAGTGGCTTCCAGCTCCTCCGTCTTGTTACCCATGCTGGGAGCATTGGCATAGAAGCACTTCAGCTGGGCTACCTACCTTGTCACATTTATAGAGGAAGGCAGCGACGAACTCGAGAGAAGAAAACTGAGGGCTGTCAAGAATGACTTCAGGGCCTTAGGTCATCTAGTCAAGGGACTGGGAGCACAGGTAGTGTTCTCCTCTATCCCTCTATTTGCAGGATCCAACCCAGAAAGACTGAGGACTCCTCAACAGATAAACTCATGGCTTCGAGACTGGTGCCACCAGCAGGACTTTGGTTTTTTTGACCATGGCTCAATCCACATAAGGCCTGGCCTGCTGGCAGCTGATGGGGTACATCTCTCTCAAAGAGGAAGAAGGATTCTAGCACAGGAGCTGGCTGGGCTCATTGGCAGAGCTTTAAACTAGATTTGAAGGGGGAAGAGGGAAAAACCAGGCTCAAGGGAGTCAAGCCTGGGACGTTTGTGGGACGGTGTACCAGCTCCATTGCTATCCCAGCGGTTGTAGGGGACAGTGGAATATCTGGTACCCACAATGGTAACAGATGCTCCTCTACTAAGTCTCTGAAGTGCCTGTATACCAACACAAGAAGCATGGGAAATAAACAAGATGAACTAGAAATCTGGGTGCGGTCGCAGGGCTATGATCTCATCGCGATTACAGAGACATGATGGGATAGCTCGCATGACTGGAATGTGGTAATGAATGACTATGTACTTTTTAGAAAGGATAGACTAACAAGGTGAGGTGGTGGAGTTGCTCTCTATGTGAGTAAGCAACTAGAATGCATTAAGCTTAATTCAGGGGTAGATGATGAAAGAGTTGAAAGCCTCTGGGTAAGAGTTAAGGGACATGCGAACATGGGTGATACTGTTGTGGGCATCTACTACAGACCGCCAAACCAGGAAGAAGCTGTCGACGAGGCCTTCTATAGGCAGCTGGAAGTAGCCTCAAGATCATGTGCCCTGGTGCTCATGGGTGACTTCCATCACCCTGATATTAGTTGGAAAGATCACACAGATGGACATAAGCAGTCCAAAAGGTTCCTGCAGTGCATTGATGACAACTTTCTGCTGCAGGTGGTAAAAGGACCAACAAGGAGAGGTGCGACGCCTGATTTTGTATTAACAAAGAAAGTCTGGTTGCAGATGTTATAGTTGGGGGTAGTCTTGTCTGTAGTGACCGTGACATGTTAGAGTTTAATATAATCAGGGAAAGAAGCAGGGTAATAAGTAAAACCTCTACCCTGGACTTTAAGAGGGCTAACTTTGTCCTCTTCAAAAATCTACTTAGAAGCATCCCGTGGGCTAGGGCTCTAGAAGGTAGGGGGGCCCAAGAGAGTCAAACATTACCTCCTCCAAGCTCAAGATAAATGTATTCCCTTAAAAAAAAAAAAAAAAAAAAGTCAAGCAGAGGAAGCAGGAGACCTGCATGGATAAACAGGGAACTCCTGAAAAAAACTCAAATGGAAGAGTGAGGTTTACAATATGTGGAAAAAGGGTCTGGTTAATTGGATTACAGAAATGCTGCCAGGGTATGTAGAGACTCAACAAGAAAGGCCAAAGCTCTCTTGGAACTTAAGTCTCGCCAGGGAGGTGAAAGAAAACAAGAAGAGCTTTTTCAAATACACCAATGAGAAAAGGAAGAGTAGGGAAAAAGTGGGTCCACTGCTAAATGAGGTGGGAGATATGGTAACAGAGGATGCAGAGATGGCAG
>WUAM01000407.1:462651-477133 GCA_024336885.1 Actenoides hombroni | reverse complement strand
CCTCATTATTTTTCATGTGCCTTAGTACAGATACCAGGAGGATCTGCTCCATGATTTTACCTGGCACAGAGGTGAGGCTGGCTGGTTTGTAGTTCCCTGGGTTTTCTTTGCTTCCCTTTTTGAAAATGGGGGTTATGTTTCCCCTTTTCCACTCTGTGGGAACTTCACCAGACTGCCATGACTTCTCAGACATGATGGCTAGTGGCCTAGCAGCTTCAGCCACCAGTTCCTTCAGGACCTGTGGTTGTATCGTATCAGGTCCCATGGACTTGTGCACCTTCAGGTTCTCTAGGTGTTCCTGGACCTGATCTGCTCCTATGCTGGGTGATTCTTCACTCTTCCAGACCCAGCCAATGCCCTCTGTGACTTGGGTGGTGTGGCTCAAGTGGTGACCAGTGAAGACTGAAGCAAAAAAGTCATTGAGTACTTCAGCCTTCTCCGTATCCTCTGTAACCAGGTCACCTGCATCCCTCCAGAGAGGCCCCGCATTCTCACTTGATTTTCTTTTTTCTTTGACATATCTGTAGAATTCTTTTCTGTTGTTTTCCATGTCTCTGGCCAGGTTTGACTCCATCAGGGCTTTAGCTTTTCTAACCTGGTTTCTGGTTTCACGAACAAAATAATAGAGTTTCTTTATTTTGCCAACCAACAAATAATATAGCAGACATCTGAGAACATAAAATTGTTATAAACAAAAAATGTGATAAAAATGATGTTTAAACTATAACTAATATCCTGTCTGTTATTTGCATTTTAGGATTATTTAAATCACTTGAAAAGGGGGGAAATGCCAGGAAGTAGAACAGATGATTGCTTGCAAAATTGGTAGAGAAACTCGACAACTTCTGATAGTGGTTAATTGACTGGGAGAGCAACAGTCAACCTGACAGGATTCCTCAACATTATAGAAATGCAAATGGAGTGGCTGTTAACATCTCAACATCTAAAAGCTGTTCATGGTTAAGACCTTTTATTTTTATTGCTTGGGAACACAAAGGGATTCATAACATTTTGTGATGACAATATCTGTTATAGAAATGCATTTATGACAAGGTATTGTGGAGGAACACATCCTGTACTTTCTTAAACTATTTATAAGGTAGTTTTTTTTAAAGAAAATATTTTCTAAAATAATTTCGTAAGATTATGACAAAGATAGCAAAGGGATGTGTACTTATTTGCCTAGGCTGTAAGATTATGAGATGAAACAAGCTATATCTTCCCCAAATAGACACATTTAATTTAGAATTCACAATCTTTTTTTCATTTGATATTAAAAGAAAATAAATTAAAAAGTGCAATTATCCAATTATCTCTCTCTTCCCCCCACTCCCCCATTGGTGGAATAATTTCCATAGCCTGTGTGGCATAAAATATTGCTAAGCAATGCTTGCTATAAGCTGGGAAGCATAATGAAATATTTATATGAACACTTAACTAACAGACATAACTTTTAAGATTTAGCAGACCACCTGCTCAGCAACTGAAATAGAGCAATGCGGTTTTCAAAACCAGTATAGTTATTCATGGCCAAGGAAGGAGTGGAGCTCCCAGAAAACTGTTTTCTCATGCCATTAATTCTTTTTAGCCTTTAAAAAACTAACAATAAACAGCTTTAGAAATCATAAAGCATCCAAAGGAGAAGGAAGGATGGGGGTGGGGAGAAGTTAAAAAGAAAGTTGTGAATAGAAGCAGCTTAGAGTAGCATCCCAGATTGGCGTCTCTTAACATAGAAGACTCAAGGTCAAATCTTTGGCATCTCCACTTTATTCGAATAATTGGCTAGCTTAACACATTTTTTCCCCCCCCTCCCTATATTCAGAGCTGTCTGTGCTCTGCCTTCAGTCCAGAAGCAACATAATGCCATGTTACTGTGGCTGTTATCCAACTTGCTGGCTTTCTTTCACAATCCTGATTAGCAAAAACATAGCTAGTTCAGGTCCCGGAGCATTTTGTGTGTACTCATCCATGTAGATGCCTTTTGTGTACTGCAGAGGCATGTGCCTCTTTACTGAAGTAAACCTCAGCTATTGTTAAGATCAGAAATATCACTGACTTAATGATTGGAATTTTTCGTTCAACTGTAGAAATCTAGGACTAGACAGGCATATCAAAATAAGTTTGACTGTATCTGTTCCAGCAGGAAGTTTATCTGAATGAAATAGATACAACTTTCAAGTATCAGATCATATACTGATTAAAAGCAACTTTTTGTCTCACAGGGGCGAGGGTTTTTTTGTTAGAGTTACTACTCTTCCATTTTTGCATTACATTTTTTTCCCCACATTTGTTCAGTCTGTGCCAGGGGCATGGCCTATCTTCTGTGCTTGTGTCTAGGATGAGATGAGATCCATGGCTATTTCAACAAGCTAATGCTATTTCAACAGCTTTCATACAACACATCCCTATTTATTTATAGGTTCACCTGCTCAGACAGGCAATGAGGAGAAGACTGTAGAGCAGCTTCACAATTACAATAGTCTTTGTGGGTTTGAAAGAGACCAAAGAATTAAATATCCAAATATACACCTTTGACAAATTAACTTCTAGGGAGTAGATTTGGGATTACAAATTTACAAATTCTTATCCAGACTCCTACTAGCCACTTCTGTTCTGGACATTATTTTGTTTGTTTGTTTTTGTTTGTTTGTTTGGTTTTCGGTTTGTTTTTTTGATTTTTTTGTTGTTGTTGTTGTTTTTTTTTTATGCTGAAGCAACAAAGAACAGGCTTTCCAGTTTGTCAATATGATGATAGTTATCTGTACTATCACATAGCTACTATGTTAGTACTACAAATTGCAGTAACTGTATGATAGTAGTACCCACTGGGGAAAGGCTATCTCTCATATTCTGCAAGAGTATTCAAACCTCAGTCAGTGCTACAAATGGATATTTTTTTCTCTTGGTGGACAATGGTAGCGTCTTCACCAGACAAATGCACCAAGTCTTACTCAGCTTTGAAGCTGGAGTAAAAAGGCACAAACACCACACACTTTGCAGGACACTTACTATCTTGAACTTCACAAGGCTGAAAAAGTTAATGTTTTGCCACAGCTCTCGTTACTACAGTGTCAAGCTGTATCTGTTTTTGACAGTGTTCAAGCTGAACTAACTTACTGCTTATTTTTGGCCTCGTATTCAAAGTGCTAGGAATCAAACCATTCTCTCTGGCTTTCAGTCAGCATTTTAAGCTTAGGCTTCGTGTTTTGTCCTGTAACAAATGTTTCAAGGATTGAAGAACTGGCAGGTACTGCGAGTGCTCTGAAGTAACAAATAGAGGCCTTTTCAGCTAGTGAAACATTTGACAATTTGTGAGCATTTCTGCCAGGAAACATTGCTGCCATCCAATTAAGGAATTTTCTGTAAAAAGAATGTCCTGAGTAGTTTTATATCTGGTTGGAAGTTGTTTGATCGACAAACCAGTTTGACCTTGTAAAGAAAACAGTGACAAATGATGACTTTAGAACTTTTCCCAAAGCCTAACTGGAGCTGCTGGTCAAGTCATCTTTCAGTGAGTAACACTATTGGCGTTTATTGACTTACTGGAGGATTTGAGAATCAATTTGATGTTAAGAATGACTTGCCTACCTCTGCCTTGATTGTTTTATCTTCTTCAAGTTACTTTGGCTCAGAAGACATCTTCTTCCTTCAGTCTAAATCCTCTTTCCTAATTTGCTTACTTTATGTGTATTATAGTA
The DNA here is from genome assembly GCA_024336885.1 of Actenoides hombroni. Lineage (NCBI taxonomy): Eukaryota > Metazoa > Chordata > Aves > Coraciiformes > Alcedinidae > Actenoides > Actenoides hombroni. The sequence continues at coordinate 473,435 of WUAM01000407.1, read as the reverse complement.
GTACATAATTCATTGCATTTGTTGGGAACTCGAGTTCTTGGTGGAGAGCATTAAATGTGAGGCTTGTTAGCTGTTGTAATTATATGTAGTTGATAAACAGTTAACATGTGCCAAAAACATTTGTTTTAGGGAAAAGGATTACCTACCTACATACTAGTATTGGTATTGTGGAAAGTCCTGAGCACATAGTGTGCTCTCTGGTTCATGGCCCAAATCAAGACAGAGGAGAAAACTGATGCAAAGACAGGAAGTAAAGTTATTCTTCATGATGGAAAAAATACCCATAAAGATACTGTGGTATTTTGATTATTTCTTGAAAACATTCCGATATGGTACATTGCTATAATGAAAGACAAACCCCCAAGGTTTATGGGATAATGGAGAACTGAATTTGCGGATGGACATAAAGAAAACACAATCAAAATACATTGAGGTGACGTTCAGCTTTCAGCCTTGAGACTGGCTCTGGATCAGGGTTTAGGAATAGAGGTCCCCACAGTAGGAATACAGCTGAGTATGTAGGTGTGAAAGCTGTATAGGTGGGAAGGGCCCAGGCATAGAGTGTGGAGGGAGCACATGTAATTATCTCTAGAGCTGGCCTTGCTTCTGTCTTTACACATTTCATTTGGCAAACGGCATGTTTTTAGCAAGTGTTGCTGTAAAGTTCCATTCCTTTTGTTAAGTTGAAATATGTTGGGTAGGCTCTCTTGTGCTATTTTTATATTTTCAACAATTCTGAAATGTGTCTGCAAGTAACATTTATTGTGACATAGTCAACACTTCAGTAAAATGAAAAGTGCTTCATGGGATTTTTGCCAATTTCCACTGGTTACTGAATTTTACAATTTGTGCAAAATATGACAATCTCCATTGACAGCTGAATCAGCCCACACTTGATTTTTAAAATTTATTTCAGTTCTTGGGGAAGAGACCAGATAGTAATAGCTAGAAATCAAGCTCTTTAGTTACCATAGAACATAGCAACACAACTGCAAGTTCCTACAAGGACGGTCAGGCACTTCGGTTCTTTAGGACTAGCTGCCTGGGCTGAGAGGGTAGGTTTTGATGGTCATCATCTTTTGGCTTCTTTTCCGAGATTTCCAGGAATGACAGTTTGTGCTGTTTGTGATGGCTTGACTGACCTTTGCTAAACCCATTATAGAGGTCTGTAATGGAAATAATAGGGTTGGTATGAATAATGTAGAAATGGAAAAGTGTGCTTAAGCACCAGAAGCAGCAGCAGAAGGGCTAAAAGAAAGGCCTGTATCGAGAACTCTTCAAGGATGCAGCTCCCAGGACACTATTCCCAGTGGTAAGGTTGAGGAATGTCTTATTTATATCAAGACCAAAACGTCTGCCCTCTGAAAGAACAGATGACTTGTCAGTGGAAGCTTGTCATGTGTACCATTTCTTTTCCTGCTTGCCCAAAAGAAAAACAGACTCTCTATCTCTCTCTAAAACAGTTTTCCATTAACAGGTTGTTTGGTTTATATGCCTTTTTAAATTTTTTTTTCAATGTTTGGTAGAGTATAACATGGTGTTTTTTGTGCCTGGAACCTGTTGTTTTCCAGGGACTTGTATATGGTGTAAAAAACTCCCCAGAGTGAAAGGGGGGAATTCTTCCTCATGCTTTTTTTATGAGTGCTGCAGAACTGGGGGAAAAGAAAGAGAAATAGCAAAGTACCTGATTGCTTCAGTGTGTCCCTGAAACTTGACGAGGCAAGAACCTACACTGTTAAATTAAGGAACACTTAAAAAGAAACCCTAAAACTTTCCTTATCTTTTTCTTTCATCTTATTTGAGAGCCTTAAAAGTAATTCTGAGCTTTTGTTTGGTTTGGTTTGTTTTTTTTTTTTTAAATAAAATTCATAATCTATTAAAACTTCATGGATGATACTGGGTTGCAGACATAGGTTTTTATTTATTTATTTTTAACAATGACTTTTTCTAAATGTTTGTGTCACAGACACGTGACTTGCTGTATTTTATGTGCTTTTTTCTGAAGTTAGACATCCAGAAGACATTGCAGTAATTTCACTGTAATATTTTATTTGGGTTTTGTTTTGTACGGAGATGATTTAATTTCTTAATTGCTGAGGAGGAGTGTAGCTGAATCAATGTACTGGGAGTAGCAAGAAAATAATGACTTACTTCATGTCTTCAGAAGTGGTGCCTCAGGTGAAACAGTTGTCTTTAACTTGCCTGTTAAGAGAAGTAACATGTTAGAAGCATTGACCTTTGACTTAAACCTAGAATGAAAATCTGTCTAGTGAAAAAAAGCTGCCAGAAATGAAATCTCATAAAAAACCGTGAACTTTTTAACTCTTCAGAAAGGATTTCTCAAAGTGCTGTAATTCTCTGCTGATTTGCCTAACCAGAGCAATGTTTCTGTCACTGTTCACTGAGCACAGTTTTCCTTTTATTCGTAGTCTCCGTGCAAATGTAAAACTCATAAGTACCATATGTCTTACTGAAACAGTCTAGCCTAAACAAACATTGTGTTTGATTCCCCATGAAATATGTCAAATTGGGTCCAAAATTTTATCATTCTGCATCAGTTCAGTGACAGCTGACCTTGGCTATATTATTTTTCCTTCCTTTTTCATAGCAACAGGAAACTTTTCTGTAACATGACTACTGAATATCCTCATCTGTTTCAGAAGCTTTTATACTTAAAGAGGACCAGATGGTGTACAAACAGATTGTTTGTAGCAGTAGGGATAGGGAGTATCTATATATTATTTTTCCTTGTTTTGTACCCTATTGTCCTGCACTTACAATTACATAATGTATCCTTCATGGTAGCTAAAAGCTTCTGTCAGGAACATAGAATAAAAATAGGAGTCTTCAGATACTGTATGATTCTCTCGCTCTCTGTTTTTTAATTTTTTTTTTAAACATGATGCAAGAAAGCAGTTATGTGTTATGTGTGTGCTCTTACAGCTGTGATTGCATTTCTTACACAAAATGTGAGAATATATATAATTCTGTAAGCGTAGAACCATATCTGAGTAAATGAAGAAAGCATTATCCACAATGTGATTTTGTTCATTGGCATTTTCTTGCGCTCTTGCTCTCAAAATCCGTCATGTGAAATAGTTTTTTCTCTCCTTTCTTTGTATTTCAGTGGGAAGAATCTTTTTTGAAAGGTTAGTTTTATGTGACTGTGTTCACATAAAATTTAAGGTCTCTAAGATCACTGAAATCTGTAGTTCTGAAACACTATGTTCTGAATATTTAATTAGTGGCCCAGTGAAGAAATTATTCTGTTGTTTATTTTTTCTGGTGGCATGAAACTTCTTACTTCCAAAGATGGTGGTTGAATGCTTGTAGGAGATTAGATAATCTTGGATTTTTCTACATGAATTTAAAATTAGTACATGAGCCTTGATTCTGCTGACACAGCACTGTGGTGTGGAATTTTTGGTAAATCATCTGGTGTAATTTTTTTTTCCTCCCTATTGGCCCATGCCATATTTCATTTATTGGAAGTGACTACCAAAATTTTATAAACTGCATAATAATATTATTGTTCAAAGTGAAGTGTGTCCAGCAGCCTTTGTTAAGGTCTTTTAGCTGCATAGCATGATAGGAGACTGCCACCTACCATGAAACCTTCTTGACATATTTTGTCCCTATTGTATTTGTATGTCATGTGCTACCTTACTTTAGGAGGTAGCCTAGGAATGTTTCTTCTTGCAACTCTGGCTTGTTGTAAGAAAAGACAATGCCATCTTTGTTCCACTGAAATAAAATTCTTCTGGCTTCCCACATTTTTACATTAAGTGTTTTCAAATGAAACTGAAGTGTGGAGCTTTCCTATCTCCTTTTCACCTTCAGAGAGGAGCTCTTCCATTTTGCTGTGCCTCTTTGGCTTGTATTTGAATTACTTGGTTGGACTGAACGAAATCTGGAGTTTTTTGTTCGGACATATTCACCCCAGTCCACTCCCCCATGCCCAGATTTGACATAGGAATTAATTTTAACCTTAAAATGGGCTCACCCTCTAGGTATGATAAAACTCTTTGCTTAGGAATGTTTTATGTCTCCAGTGAATTCTTCTAAGCCTTGAGTCTCTTCTAAGGCATACACCTGGTGATGATGTGTTTGATGCAGAGAAGAATAAGGTGCCTTTTGAAAAATCTTTAAGGTGGCTACAGTGAATGAAGTGAATCCTAAGAGAAGCACGAAGGAAGGCATAAAATGAAAGTGGGAAATACTTTGTTTTAATTTGTCTTCTTTCTGTCATAGTTCTCATTATCTTTAAAAAGGAATCATGGTGAAAGAGAAGAGAACATGGCTTTTAATAGGTACTTCATATAATGTTAAAGATGGAATATAACCTTTGTTTCTTGAAATCCTTCTTTGGGCATGGCTACACGTAGCTGCCTGATTAAGTGAATTGCTTGGTACCTTATCTTGCTTTTCTGTGTTTTTGTCTGTCTGAGAGGCAGATCATTAACAAGAGGAAACTATGTTGTTATATCTGGCTCTTCATTAACTAATGGTTGGTATTTTTTGAGTTTGTATGACTAGGGAGATCAGTCTAGGAAGGAAGAACCCTTCTGTCTTAAAGGAGTATTGTCACAAACGAATGTGGAGAAGTAAAAATAATTTTTTTTAAATTATTTTTTTAGAAGAAAATCTCAACTATTTTGTTTGTTTGTTTCCTGATATACAGCTCTTTATAAATGCTTTAATATGTAGCACTCAAAGTACATCTGGATAGTGCAAGTGGCAGAGGACATCTGCTCATCTGTTATGTTGCCATTCACTAACACCCCCAGTATTGTTCAACTGGATCACAGTAGTTACTGAAGTTTAGGATTCTGAGTGGTTCAAATCACGTAATATGTGGGAATTTACTTTGATCTCTATGAGCTTTGTTAGAACTGAACACTAATGAAATCAAGACTGTAATTGTATTTTTCAAAAAATGACTTCTTGTTGGGACTGGTGGTGGTTTGGGGTTGTTTTTTTGTATTTTGGTTTGGTTGGTGTTTGTTTGGTTTGGGTTTTTTTGGTTGGTTGCTTTTTTTGTTTGTGTGTGTGTTTTTGTTGGTTTGTGTTACTTTTTTTGTAGTAAAGCAGCAAATTTGAGCTATTTTGTAAGACTTGACAAAAGCTCTGAGTTCTGAACTATGTAGGACAGATCCTGATCACTTAACTGTCCACCACAAAGTACTGCTTACTGTTGCATCAGACTCAGATTGCAGGTCTCTTTCTAAAGCACAAGTGCCTTAATTTACTATTATGATAAATTCTAAATTAAGAGATAGCTGCTGCATTAGGTTGAAAGTTTAATCTATGTCAGTGTATATAATCTCAAAATAACCAGATAAACATGCTAAAGAAGGGAGAATATCAATGTAGTGTCTAGAGCACATTAATTTTCTTTTCTTGAATTATATTGCTCCTTAATTCATAAGGTGGCCCTTTCTTACTTGGCTTATTTTAAATTTCTTAATTAGGAATGTGACCTACTCCCACTGTCCTCTGTAAAAATAACCTGATGGTATCACAGTTCACTTCTTAATTTGAAAAGCTGGATACCATATGTAATCCGTTGTAATGTAACTCATCTGTCATATTCATTTTTACTACCATACCTCAGCCTCTGTTATCTGGGGCTTGATGTAATCATTAATTCACAGTTCATCTTTATCAAGCAGACAGAGCTTACCTTGGGCTTGTTGAGTGTGTTGTCCAGAAAGAACAAATATAATAACAGTGATAACAACAATAATGAAAAAAAGACCCACTTTATAGATGCAGGTACATTTCTGCTGAATTCAAGTTGGATATTTTCTACATTTGAACACAGTCTAAACAAATGTTTTATCAAGATGCTTGTTATGCTAATTGTTTAGTAATTTGTGTTTAAATCCTCCCCACAATTCTTATTTTCATTCTTACCTTACTGACTTCTCTATTATTGTCATCCAATCTAATGTAGCCTTTTCTCTTACGAACATTTGATTTTTTTTTTTTCTTGTTGAATCTCAAATTTAGCGTAATTCCTTGTGTGTACTTATGCCATTGCGTGGTTATTTAGGTAATACAAAGCAGATTTCCATGAAAATGAGAGTATCTGTAGTTTTTCTGTGAAGTTAGATGTGGCAACATAAACCTCCAAGCATTTGAGTTTCTACAGATGTCTGTAAGCAAGGCCATCAGATGTGAATAAGCAGCATTTTCACACTGTAAAATCAGATCACAATTTTAATAGCATGTTCTTGTCTGTTGGAAAGAGAACTTCTATAATCCAAACCTCCCCAAAAGTCTGTCTGGAGAATGTTTCAAAGTAAGTATACCTATGTTAAGTAAGTATACCTGTGTTGTCAATTGCTGCCCATACTTTCAAACCTTCTGCATGTCACCGATGTAAATGCAGCATGTCTGTCAAACTTTATAAAACAAACATGCTTGTTAAAAACTTTTTTTTTTCTAGTTTTCACACATCCTATTTTAGGTCTGAGAAAACTCAAGCATTTGTAGCAGCTTATTAGACTTTTCAGAACCAATAGAACCCCTTACCCCACCCTTGTTTTCACTGCTGCATGAGATAAAATAGGTTGTAGCTTATTTATAAGCAAAAGGGGAAAAAACCCCCACCCCGATACTCCCACTCTAAACAAACAAACAAACAAAATAAATCCCTGGATCTTAACCTTCAAACCTTGTGATTTGCTTTACTAGTGTATTCTTTAATTATTTGCCTTCGAGTTTTTTTTCTTCCATGGGATGAGGGCAAATGCAGTACATCTGGCAACTTTTTTTTTGTTGGGCTGTCATATTACAACAGTTGCTCAGCTATCTTCTGTGAACACCCACAACAGTAAAAATTGCTTTAAATTTTCAAAATATGTCAGAATTCACACATACCCACACAGAAGCTAGAGTATGGTGTGTCATCATTCTCCTTAGTTTTGCTCCAACTTCCTTGTGATTCTTCTTCTCTCACTTGTCAGTGAATATTGATGGAAAGGATAGGAAGATAAGTGCATAGATTCTTGGCTTGTGGTAGCAGTTATCTGTGGCCCTCCTGGGATATTGGCCAATACAGAATTTGTCATACTTTTCACTTAAAAAAAAACCAAACCACTTGAGAAAGTTCAGGACAGACCACATTTTTTAATGAGTAACTTCTTCCTCACAGCATTATGAAGTACTTTTTGAAGCCTGTAGAATATGTGAGAAGCACATATGAAGAAATATCACAGAATAATCAAGTCATTCAAGTTGAAGGGCGGCTATGATGGGTTGACCTCAGTCAACAGCTAAACACCACCTCAACGTCTTGCTCACTCTCTCTCCTGTGGGACAAGGAAGAAATAGAAGATGAGCATACTCGTGGATTGAGATAATGATAGCTTAATAGGAAAAGCAAAAGCCTGTTGCTTGAGCAAAGCAAAAAAATAAGTGAATTCAATAATTCCCACAGTCAGGCAGATGCCTTCCTGGAAGGCAGGGTCTCTGCATACATTATGAACACCAGAACCATGACTATCCCCCCCTTCCTCCTTCTTTCCCTGAGCATGACATCATATGGTATGGTCAGTAGGGGCCAGCTGTCCTGGTTGTGTCCCCTCCCAAAGTCTTGCTCGCCTTCAGCCTACTGACTTGATGTTCTAGTATAGTTCAGCAATAGTTAAAATGTTGTGTTACCAATACCATTTTGGCCACAAATACAAAGCACAGCACTGTATGGGCTGCTCTGAAGAAAATGGCTGTCGTGGCTCCCAGCCAGCCCCACTACAATCTCCACCCCTTATTCTATACCATGTCTGTACCATCTGGAATTTTTCTGGTGCAACTGCCTGCAGGGCTGATTTTGAAGAGATGTGTGTGTTCTGGGCCTTGTCCACTTCTTCTGGATAGTTGCAAGAGTGAAGACTCCTCAGTCTTTCAGGATAACCTGTTTCAGGTTTTGATGACCCTTCCTATGAAAAATTTTTGCCTTTTATGTAATCTGAGTTTCCTTTGCTTTATTTTACATCCTTTGCCTCTCACCATTTTGCTTTGCATTTCCCAGCAAGTCTGGCTCTGTTTTTAAAGAGCTGATTATAGCAGTATGATCTCTTATTAGCTTTCTCCTTTGGAGGCTGAACAGACCCAGTTCTCTCAGCCATTCTTTATACATTCCATGCTCTAGCCCCAAAGCATCTCATTGGCTCTCCACTGTACCAATATATCTTATACCGCGGAGTGTAAAATAGAATACAGTACTCAAGATGTGGTCTGGCAGATGTGAATTAGAATAATCATTTCCCTCTAATTGCTGGCTCTTCTGTAGCTAGTGCAGTCTAGTATGTCCTTAACATTCAGTTTCTGCAAGGGTGCATTTTTGACTTGCTTTCAAATAGCCCACCAGACCCTTCATGTCTTCTTGTGCAAAGCTGATTTCTCATATATTAGCTCCCACACTAGGCTGCCTCATGGGTTTATTCTGTCCCAGTTACAGTATTTTTGCATTGTCTTTTGTTGATTTTATTTTTTTTAATTGTCAGCTCATTTCTCCAGTTAGTTATGATCCCCCTGAAACACAACCATGTCCCCTAGTATGTCACCTTCTCCCCTCAATCACCAGTGACTTTGCTGAGGTACATTCATCCTATCATCTTGGCCATTAATGAAGATGTTAAATCATAGAGTATCTCAAGCTGGAAGGGACCTATAAGTGTCATCAAGTCCAACTCCCTGCTCCTTGCAGGACTACTGAAAATGAAGCCATATGACTAAGAGCATTGTTCAGATGCTCCTTGAACTCTTGACAGTGTTGGTACCATTACCTGGGGAGCCTGTTCTAGTGAATGACCACCCTCTCAGTGAAGAACCTACTCCTTATCTTCAAACTGAACATCCCCTGATGCAGCTTCATTCCATTTCTGCGTGTCCTATCACTGCTCACCAGAGAGATGAGATGGTTTTAATCGTACTGCTCGTCCTGTGCTCATGGGGTCACAAAGTTCAAGGGTCTATGGGGGAGTTGACTATTAAAGCTTGCAGACTGTGATATGTGTTTGCTGCTCAAATGCAGTCGGTTACAGAACAATTGGTGGCTTAAAGTTTTAGATGTCATTTGGGTTTCATTTGTAATCAGGTGGTTAGAAGTTTTGAGTGGTCAGTACTCATTCTTTTGGGAGATATTGAATGCTTGGCGAAAGGTCTGAATCATAAGTAATACAGATCCTAGTAAGAGGAGGAAGTGGACTATGGAAACCTGACAATAGTGGAGCATTTCCCTGGAGCAAATAAGAATTTTTGATTTTTGGATACACTCCTCATTTGATACCTGAGCTTTAGCAAGTTTATGTGCTGGAGCATTTGTTTTATTTATTTTGTCCAATTTCAGCACAGGTACAAGCATTTCTGTTAAATACCTGGGCTCCACCTGAACAGATTCAATTGATACCTGGATAAGACAGCCAGACATAGCACTTCTTTGCTGATTCTGGACAGGAGATAACACTAAAACAAGATAAGACAGTTACAGTAAAACACTTGCAAGATTTAAGTTCCTATGTTACGTTTAATAACTGGCAAGATCAGCTAAGCTTTGATTATGGACTTTTAAGCACTACTTGTTTGTTGTTTTGTGTGTTATTTTTTTCTTTTTGTTTACCTTTATACACCAATACGAGAAAAATATTGTTTGGAATGTTTTCTTAATTTCTTCTGCATTTTTTATTAAGCCGTTTGTATAGGTACTTTTCCTCCTGTGAGTTCTATGTCACTTATGAAACACTTTGCAATAGTATTGGATAAACTCGATGACTTAGTCTTTGAAATATCCAGTATAACACAAATTTTAATCAGTAGAGAGGTGCTATTTCTTTATTCAGGGAATTTATTAGTGTATGTTTCAACATCATATTTTGTTAATGTTTTGTTTTTCCCTTTTTGTAATTATAGTTCCTAAAATAGAGGCAGTGCCATTCTTTCAGTAGTTCACAGAGTTTTTCAGTGGGTTTGCTCTGCTCTCAGACCCTTGGAGATCCTAACTCAAGGCTCAGAGAGAGAGAGATCTTTCAGAAGTTCCAAAGCCAGTTAAAAGCACACAGCCAGTTGAAAATTGATGGGTGTTTTCCTAAATCAAGATAATTTTAATGTTCATTTGACTTGTATGCCTAATATATACCTGAAAATTCTGCAAAGACTTGGTTAGTGTAACTATAACTGAAAGAGCAAAATGAATATTGGTGGATATTTAATAGAGTCTACAGGTGTTTGTAGGAGAAGCTCTACTACGTGTGAAGTTGTATAAAGATTGTCAACCACAATGTTGTCCGTAAATCTCCATGCCTTTCATTACTGGCTGTATGTACTTCAATGGATATCTATTTAAAAACTATGTTGCTCTTTTTTGTTAACTTGTGTATTTGCACTCAGAGACAAAATGCTTATTGTAATAGTGGGTTACATAACTGTAATATGTAAGATTTACTGTCCCTGGGTATGTTTTTCTTTCCTTACAAACAGTTTAAAATCTCAGCATTAAGTCACAACTGGCCTGATGAATTCTTTCATTGCTGTCATGGAGCAAATGGGAAGGAAGAGCATATGTCAGCTTTGGCATCACCTTACTTGTGCACAAGCTCCCAGGAACATCTGCTGCTAGGGGTGTTGATTGCTATGACACTTTGTTGAAAGGTCGAGAACTTTTTTGTCTTTGTTGCGTGAAAGGGTAAAGTAATTTGGCAGAATATAAACCCCCTTGCGTTCCAGCTGGTCCTCAGATATCAGAGGGGCTGGGGGCGGCTAGGTTTAGATTCTGAGTGATG
>WUAM01000407.1:436595-462551 GCA_024336885.1 Actenoides hombroni | reverse complement strand
ATAATACCGATGTACTCATGCTACTGTTTTATCTTCAGAGCAACAAGAGCAGAAATTAGTTGTGGGTATCCTACAATGACTTCTGAGTCAAATGTCCAGTGATAGAGAATGTACAAAGGTTTGTTTTCTGGTGTTGAGGAAGAGCACAACACTGACTCCATTGTGCTCTGGAAAGTGGTAGTGTGGAGAGTATGGAGTTATTCTTCACTGCCCTCAGACGCACAAAAGTGCAGAGGCATAATAATCAGTATCTGTCGTGACAAGACTGTAAAAGAAAGCTGTGATCAAGCCTGTCAGCAAACATATCTCTTGATCTCTGTGGCTGACAGCTGTTGCAGACTGTTTCTTACCAAACAGACATGACTCAGCTTCTGAGAAACCAGTCAGACAGTAAGTGTTAATGTTGCATGAGCCACTGGAAAACACAGAGCTGGAAAATAAAAAATAAGCTGGGCACCTTCAGCATTGCATGGTGAATGTTTGGCACTCCAGAGCATTTGCAAATACTCTCAGGGACTAATGAGAATAAATAACTTTGATTATATGAAATGAACTCTATCATGAAATAATTACTGTAGTACTAGTGATAAAACATGAGGAAAGGTTAAGAGGACAAAAAGTTTCTACTAATGGAGGACTACAGGTCTATATTACAGACAGGAATGGTTAGAGTTCTGAACTAGGTCACAGGTATGAAAACTACAGTTGAGAGTTACAGAGGCCAACATACTAGTTCTTAAAAGAGAAGCCTCTGCCTTTGCCTGAATTGTGAGAGTATGTTGGTGATCTTGAAGTTTTTGAGACCAAGGAGACAAACAGTCATATGCCCACTGGGTCCCAAAACAATATATAAAACAGGAGCTGTCACCCTTGTACTTCCATTTTCCATTTCTCTGTTTATAATGAAAAGGGAAAGGCTCACTTTTATCTCTAATTAATATTCATACAACATGCTGAAGAGTAAAATCTCCACTATGAGGTCCACTTGACTCCTCTGGCTGGAAGGCTATCTGCCATTGCAGCCCAATACAGTGATAAACATGCAAAGATGGATTTATGTGATTCAAATTGCAGTTCTGCTTTCGGTTTCAGTTTGTGGCATTAGAATGCAGTTGCTGTTGCTACTGCAGAGGAGCTACTCAGAGCCATCACATATATGAAACCCCTAGACTTGTCTGCACTGGTGAGCTGCCAAAATTCTGTGCACAGCTGCAGGAGGCAGGTCTTTTGTAAAGATGGTCCGTGCATCCCTTGTTAAAAGAAAAAATAGGACACTTTTTCTTACTGACAATAGAATGACATCTCTTCTGTGTCCTGGAGTAATTGGAACATGTTAAAGAATATTGAGGATACAAGATTTGTTTACAGCCTTTGAGACTGCTTTGAGTTGCCCAGACTGGGTTCAGTACTGTCCTCCCACTTACAAACCTAGGTCATCTGTAACCTCCAAATCCTAACTTTCTCCAGAATTATGCCTTAGTTTTTATTCTCATTGTCTTACTGAGTCCAAAGAAGAAGGTATATGAGAAGAATATTTTTTAAAAGGCAGAAGCCTCATCTTTAAAGTGTGTTTTTCCTTAAGCTGAGAAGTTGCTCTACATAAGGAGAGCATGAGGTCTATCCTTCCCTGTAGCCTGTAGTGCACCAGGTACAGTTTCACACAACGTTATACAAAGTTGAACATACCCATTTTAGCTTGTTTCATGTTTTAAAAACAGATAACAATATAAACATAATGAAAGTCAGGCTTTATTTCCAACTTGGTGTTTCTTTAACAAAGACTGTGATGGACTATGTACTCCCAGAAAGTTCAAACTGACCATTTAAATTCTGTACTGCTTTAGATCCTCTCAGTCAGATATGAAGAAAAGAGACACATATTACCTAGACGGGAAAGGGAAAGAGAAAGGGGAAAGGGGAAAGGGGAAAGGGGAAAGGGGAAAGGGGAAAGGACAAAGGACTTCCAACACCTGCATTTAGATTGCCGGTGATAAATACACTGTCTGGAAAGGATATGTAGTATACAGTTGTGTTAAGTTAAAGAGCAGCTCTAAGAAGTTTCTAAGTTTAAAGTCCAGATCTTACCCAAAGGCGTCCCTAAGCGGGGGAAGCAAGGTTCAGCCCGTCGACTGATCCCAGAAGTCAGAGATGATGTTTGCTCTGACTTGTCCAAGATGGTGTCTTCCCTAACATCCCTCCTTACCTAAACCATTTTAATAATAATTTTTACCTTCAAGGTGGAGTTTGAGTGACTCTAGTCATAACTACCTTTATTATGATTGGTGTAAATTTCTCTCACTTTGCTTTTAAAGATATAGCCAAAGAAAATTTACTGCTCAAACTCAGTGAGGGGTGGTCATACCTTGGAGGTGGGTAGCCTCCGGGCTGAAGGTGTGTTTTGGTATTATAATGACATTATAATGAGCAAAGTTTGCACAAAGGACAGTACTTTCTCAAAAGCTGACAGTCTGTTGGCCCAGGGTTGCAAACCGGTAGCTTATCAGTTTTGTAGGAACAGCAAGTTCCCATTACTCTTGCAACTTTGCAGGACCTGGCCGTGGAATCTTCATTCCACTCCATTCCCTGTGCTGTTTGCAGGCAGTTTTGTCTAGGGAACATATGTGAAATGGATTCTTGGCATACCAGTTGCACTTGTCCCTGAAAGTTTCTCAGCTGTTATACCTTTCCTTATATGTGAACGATGCTGCAACTTTAATATGATTTGAGTTTTTAAAGTCATCCCCCGTCATCATTCCACAGTCTTCACCTTATTTTTAAACTAGAAATGTCTTCCTGCTGATGATGTTTCTTGTCAACCTGTAGCAATAGTATTAAGTCCATATATTTATACAATTTATTTTAGGTAAACTTGGATTTCTAAATGGTTGGTCATAGAGTGCCATAACCATGTTTCAGATACTTGGTAAGTGTTGTGAAACTTTCATCCTTCTGTTGCACATGCTCCCTAAATTACAGAGTACATCTCTTCTTGGTTCATCGGTTTGCTAAGGGACTGCTGAATCTGTGAATCTAGACTTTAGTGGAAACCGAGGCCAAAAATAATGATCATGCCTGTTTTTATTTGTGTATGTATGAATTTCTACTTTATTTTGACTCAAAATACTAGCAGCTTTTCCAAAACCTTGCAATGGCTGGAGTAAATCTTTATTTCTGGAAGCCTGTCACATAGCTCTTAAGTTGTTTCTCCATTTTTCCCTTGCCATTTAACTACTAAAATTGGAAGTGGGGGGAAAAAACCTGCAACCTAATGCCAAAGAAAACCCCCAAAAGACGTTGCCAGGTATAGTTATTTTTTTCTCTTGTGTTCTCTGAATTTTCTTTTGTTCCCTGAGTATTTATTTTCTTTCATGTTTTCAGTAGTGAAAACTTTTGCATTTTATAGTTTTCTTTCCTTTCTGTCTGACACATTATTGGCTTTCCACTAATAATATTAGACATACTTTTGCTTTCTGCTGTGTTTGGTCCTCAGAATTCATTCTGAGTGATTTAGTTTATCTCAGTTTATTTATTTGGTGCCTTTAGTTATGAACCACGAGTCTTTTGTTCAGTAAATCTACCAACATGTTTTTCTTGTAGTAGTGTCTTTATATATATATATATATAGTGAATATATTTGAGGGATTTTCTGCAAAGAAAATTTTTTCTTGTTTGTTTTTTTGTCTATTGGGAAACATTGCAATGACTCCCCCTGCACTTCATAGCTTTCTGAGCACTGGTGCCAAGACCTGCTGTAATTTTCTGTGAATATGGCACTTGTGAATACAGAGAGTTGTCAAACATATGACTAATCTTTGCTTGCAACATTTCTGTTGTATATTGGCATTCAGACAGGCTTCATTCAGTTGTTTTACATATGCATGTAATGTGATGTATCTAAGACCACAGTACTGTTAATTTGCAGCAACCTTGTTTTTAGAATAGTTTGGATTTTCTGATTATATAACTCATATCATGATTGTCTTTTACTTTTTTTCTTTTCGTCCCCTCTTCCCTGCTCATTTATCAGAAGTTTTACTGCAGAACCAGGTAACTTTTATCAAGGTACAGTTTCCCAGAACCTTGAGATGGCTCTTTGAATACCTGGACATGGTTTGCATACACTCTGCACATGAAGTATAGAATAATTCAAAGCAGAATGGAATAAAATTTATTTACCATAATGATTCCACCAGATATGGGAAAAGGGGCTTTGAGGGAATCTATTTGAGATTTTTTTTATTTGAGATATTTGAGTCTTTGAGAGTGCAAAAGAAGGAAGTTAAAGTCTGGTGTTTAAATGGATGGAAGATACCTTTTAAATTTCCCAACTACAGTCTTCTTGAACTTACTCATACATGTCTAGAAAATACTGATGTAATACCTGAAGAGATTCCTATTGTTGTGTAAGCCGTTTGCTTGAATGGAAAGCTCTAAATAATTATTTTTGACCAGTTATGATGTCCCAGTCCTTTTCCTCAGCAAAACCTTTCCTCATTCATTTCTACAGATACATAGCACCTCTTCTCCTTTTCTAAAGGTTATGTACTACTTTAAGAGCTAAGAGGGATGGTTTTACTTGGATTATCTAAAGGCAGGGAATTTTAACAGGAGGAGGATTTCTGTCTCTCTATAAATTTTCCCATGAAAATAATGTCAGTTCTTACCTCTTTCTACCTGCTGACAATATTCTGAGCAGCAAGGTATGCTAGTTGATACCTGGAACAAGGTAAAACAAGGAACAAGGAAAAAAGTGCAATTCCTACATCACTAGCATTTCTTACATAAACCTTGAACAACTTAAGATATCTCTAGGAGAAAATTATTGTTGTTTCTCTGATTTATGATGTAATATTTGTAATGCTTTTTGATAAAACCAGAAAAATTAGGATTTAGCTGTAGATGAATTCTAGAATACCTGCTCCAGTGAAAGAAAGTATGGATACTTTTTTTCCAACTAAAAGTACAGTATTTGGAGTAATTTTAAATTTGCTTTTAATCATAGAATCATAAAATACTTG
Source organism: Actenoides hombroni (assembly GCA_024336885.1). Lineage (NCBI taxonomy): Eukaryota > Metazoa > Chordata > Aves > Coraciiformes > Alcedinidae > Actenoides > Actenoides hombroni. Next base: position 457,533 of record WUAM01000407.1, on the reverse strand, counting down.
GTGTTGGAAAGAACCTCTGGAGATCATCAAGTTCAACTTCCCTGCAGGGTGCAGGGTCAATTAGATCAGATTTGAGGACAGTATCCAGTTAAGTTTTGAGCATCCCCAAGCATGGAGACAAGCAGGGCAGAGCCTGTTATAGTGTTTGATCCTTATGGCATGTCACCCAAAACTACGGGTACAGACAGGAGTCGGTGCAGGGGTCAGGAGCCGAGGGTACTGATGACACCATGTCAAAGCTTTTTTCTTCTGTTTCAGTGGATTTGGCTGTATTTCAGTTTGTGTCTGTTGACCTGTGACTGGGCACCACTGACAAGAGTTGAGCTCTGTCTTCTTCAGTTCCCAGCATCAGGTTTTGAGACAGATTAAATCCCCTGAGCCTTCTCTTCACCAAGCTGAACAATCCCAGCTTTTTCAGCTTCTCTTCAAATGAGTATGATTTAAATCAGTCCTGGCAGGACTAAAGATAATCTTAAACTAATACAACAGTAGTTACTCAGACAGTTGTGCAGAAAAGGGGGTGATACGTAACTTGGGTTATCTACATTATTGTACTATCTACATTGTATCCGTATTCCTGTCCGTATGAAAGAGTTCTTCCCTTTAGGGTTTCTTTTTTAGTCACAGCATTCACCAAGTTGAACTTGCTCATTTGATTCAAAAATAGTATTGGGAAAGTGATCTTTAATCTTACTCTAGGTGTTCAAAATTTGTTGGCAGTGGTAATATGGTGAGAGTTTTGTCTTAGGACAAGATGAAATGGCCTCAAGTTGTGCCAAGGGAAGTTTATATTGGATATTAGGAAGAATTTTTTTACTGAGCAGCTTATCAGGCACTGGAATGTCTTGCCCAGGACAATGGTGGACTCCCCATCCCTGGAGGTATTTAAGAGTCATGTAGATGTAGTGCTTAGGGATACGGTTTAGTCAAGGACTTGTCAGTGTTAGGTTAATATTTGGACTCGATGATCTTAAAGATCTCTTCCAATCTGGGAGATTCTGTGATGATCTTCCTGTGATAATCTTCCTTCACTTAATAGTGTTGTCTGAGCAGGAAAAAAAACCCCACCAAAAACCCCAGCTGCATTCTGGGGGGGAAAAAAACAGTTTATGTTTGACACTATGCCATGCTGTGTGACTATCTCTCCCTTTTACCTTCATTTCTGTAGAACTTTCTGGTAAATAGTATGTTGTTTTTACCCTTTGGGAACAAAATTCCTCTTCATGAACAGCAATAGAGTGTTTCAGCCCTGCATCACATGATTATCTCTTCTGAAATGCAACCTGTTGTAAAATATTTCTCTTATAGTTGATCCTGTGTATACTGTCCATGGAAGAAGTTACAACAAATCGATTTATTAAGTTCATAAAAAGTTGGAATATTGTTTTTACCTTTTTCTTTTCTCCTCCCTCTTCTTCCTTCCCCTCCTAGCTTACCTGTCAGTGTTTAAGGATAATGAAGACAGAGACAGTAACATTTGGGAGGGTGGTGGAGTTAAGAGTGGTAAGATGGTTACAGTGGTGCATCAGTAGTAGCAGTCTGTCCTTTCCCAAAGTTTGATACAAACTTGATGTGAGGTGTGTTTGCCTGTTTCAGCTGGCTTACAAAATACACTTTGAAGTTCTCAAGCCTCAAATTTACGTGGGAATAATTCTGTGGGTTGTGCACTTGGAAACATCTTGCCTGAATCTTTGTCATGTTTAACCGAAAAATACCCCCCTGATCTCTTTGATTACTTTGTTATTGAAGGGAGGCTTATAGTGGAAGAAGAAGTAAGCAGTGCTTTCTGCCAAAGAGTAATTTTATGTTTTCTGTTATAGACAATGATTCCTCTAGAGTTTCGACAGACTCTTGAAAAGCGTTCTGTGAATAGATCAAACCGAGGAGATGAAATAAATCATTCTTGCCCTTTAATATAGTCTGGGGGAAAAAAAAAAAAAGTCTCTGCTAGCAATATATTTCATACAAACAATTGATGCATAGAGTTGTAGAAGAATAAATCAATGTCTGATTGCCTGCTGTTACAGAAGAACACAAAGAAACAAATTGCTTATTTGTTTAATTCACCTTGTGCTTTTGTACAGGAAAACTGTGATACTTTTAACTAGCACACAATGGTTCAGAACAGAAGAAAATTCTCATCATATAATGACTTGTTACCTGTTAGCTTATTCAAACTGGGAAACTTTTAGAGGTTAATTAAGTGTTAGGCCAGGGAAAACATTGTTTTTAAGGGTTTAATTGTGTTAACTAATTGTTATTTGTCACCAAGTGTATGTTCCGCATTTTCTACTCTGTTTATACTGTTCCAATTAATTGTGTTTAGCTGTACTGTTTTCCACAAATAAGCTGTTAGTTTTTCTGTTGAAGGAAGGAGTAATTTATCGAGAACAGCTGAAGCCCCAGAAACTGCTGAAAAGACCCACTGAAGGGGAAAAAGCAAACATACTATGTAGCCAGAGCAGGTTTTCCAGCATGGGAGTGTTTGATACAATTCAAAGTTTGATGAATTAACAGTAGTGTCTGTGACCTGGTATTTCTGAATTGCTGTTGCAGGTGAAAGAGATTCTTAACAATGGATTTCTAAAATTTAGAACACCCCTAAGGTTAGAGGCCTTCAGGAGTATTTCTAAATTAGATTTCAAGTTGATGTATAGTTTTCAAGGTAATGGGTAAAGCAGTACTTTTTTCAACACTTTCTAAGTATTAGTGGGTTAGGAAAATATTCAGATATCTAGCTTTGGTATTTAATTTAGAAGTTGTCTTTCTGCAGGCTTTTATATTACTGTGCAGTCTCATTCAAAAGTTGATTTGGAACATGAACTTAGATGTCTAACTTCACTAAGCTCTGGGAAAGAGCCTGTCTGCCAAGTCTCTTGTTTCTGACTCCTTTCTATGTCAGTATGAGGAAAATCTAGTATCTGATTCCCCTCAAGTGGGGGAAAGAAGTGAAAGCACTACAAACACCATGGATATTGGTAGTGAGATGGGTCGCGTAAACTACTCAGGGCAATCATCACTGTTGATGAATCTTAGACTACTGTAGGCTGGCAGGGAGGTCCCAGCCCAGCCTCATGTTTGACATGGCATTAGCTGGAGGAGGTGCTCCTCCAGGCAAGTCTTGAGTGTCCTTTATGGGTGGAGATCATGCAGCCTTCCTGGGAAACTTGTTCTATGAACTTTCAGCTGCCTGGCAAAGAAGAGGCTAACTGCTACTAATAGATTTGCAACAAAAACAAATAACCAGTGTGATGTGCTCCACTGTTTTCATCCTCGAAGGACTGCTTAGAAGGAAAAGTTATATTTTCATTCTGTTAACTGCTGTGTTTTCTAGAAGACCGAGTAATTACACAGAAGAGTAACATTATCATAGAGGTTTCTCTGGAGACAATGAACTAGATGTTCTACTGCTTTGCTCTCTTTGTCATTTTCTGTGCTTTCTGGTCAGCATTCTTAGCTTGGGCTGACAGTACGTGTCCTATTCCAAATTACTTCCAGTCATTAAAGTGCTGACTGGGAAGATTCCAGTCTCCATACTGTTGGCTTATTCTGCCTCAATCAGTTTACATACACTCAGCTATTAGGTTCAGTCATGGCTAGTGCATGGATTACTTCTGATTTCTTGGTGTGATAAATAAAATAGGTTAGAACTTGCTGTCAGGAAGCCTCAGTTGTGTGGCTAGTATGAAATGTTTGTCTGAATAAAGTTATTGAGCATTTAACAGCTGTTGTGTGTACTGGTGTGACAGTGTTCTTTCTGTGTTTAACAATAGAGCAGCAAAACTTGTCTTCATGTGACTGCAGAAAGCCACTACAGCACAGCTGTATAAACAGGTAAAACGTATGACAATGTGTCAACCAACAACACAGCGCTTCGAGGGCTCAAGAGATCTAAATGGGTTAGAGACTCTGATAAACCAGGATAATGGTTGTTTCAGTTCGTATCTTTTAAGTTGACTTACCCAGTATTTCTGTGTATTTGAGACACATTAGTGTCTATCTTCATTCAAGTTCTGCTTGAAGGGTAAATTCTCTGGGACAATAAATGCGAAGCATTTCAGGATGCTGTGTGATGGAAACAGAAGCAAAAAGTGTTTTTCTTATTGTGTGTGAAGAACTGTTGGAACTGTTGATCTGCCTCTCTTCTTACAGTGTGGTCAGTTTGGGGTTTTTTTTGTAGTTTCATAGAATCTGTCACATGTGAGAGTGGGATTCTCTTGATGGTATTCTCACAGTCTAATTATGGAATGCTTTGTATTAATAGACTGGCTTATTAGAGTGCTGTAACCAGCTGGTTTCTATCAGATGAACTAGCTGATGTGTTTACAAGAATTAGTTGACTTGTTTTAATTTTCTTGATGATAGGCTCTTCTGTTTGGTTTTTCTATTAAACAAAATTTGCAATATTTAAAAAGAGCCAGTCCTATGAAAAGTTGCACCTGTCTGGGTACCCATTAGTTATCTCTTTATAAGAAACTAAATATTTTCTTAAAATAAGAATAAAAATACTGTGAGGAAAGATTGCGACACCTTTAGATTTTACTTTCTGGATGACTATTTGTAAAATACTCTTTAAAGAAAAAAAGATGAAAAAAAAGTTAAAAAATAAAGCACACGTTATTCCATCACTCCATCTTCCTATTCTTTGTGCAGACTTTTAACAGTGGAAAGAATTGTTTTTCATTTCATAGAAAAAAACAAATGCTGCAGGTCTGTCTTTTTTTTTTTTTTAGTATCTAACATATCTCAGGTTTTAATTTCCTTTATTCTCCACTGATAAGTTTCTCCAAAGGATTTGTTCTCTCTGAGCCAACAAAGCTTTTGGCGAATACGTGCTTGTAGCCTTGACTACTCTATCATCCCTATTACTCATCTCTGCAACAGGTCTGAGGTGAGATGGATTATGTAGCTAGCTCCATATTCAGCTGCCAAAACTTTCCTGTCCCGTCTCCTTCTGTTTTTCACAGGCATTATTATTGCCACAAAAATGGCACAAAGCCCCTGTAGCAGGCACTAGGGAAAAGTATTTATGGAAAATTCCAGTGGCCTTGTTTTTGGTTTTTTTTTTTTGAAGGTAACACTAGTATACAGCTGTATGTACTGCAATTTGTGAATACAATGGCATGTGGAAGATGGGACATCCACAGACTCACCAAGAAAACATAACTGTAAGGTACAAATTCTTTAGTAGTATTTGGAAACAGCCCCAAGTAATGGTAATGTTTTCTTCTTTGTAAAGTTCATTGTGATAATCCAGTTTGCCATTAAAACTGAAGTGTTACAAAAGTGTAAAAGAAAAAAACAACACAATATCGAAAATGAATTGAAAGTTGGAATTACTATTTTTGCACAGAAAAGGTTCTGATAATTTAATAGTGGTTTATTCCAAATTAACTTGGTGCTTTAAAATCACATGGGAAGGAGGTTCTGAGGACTATGGTTTGAGACGTTGATTTTGATAGATCCAGTTGAAATCAGTCTGTCAGAGCTGATTCAGTCTTTCACTAGGGGAGGAGGCCCCTGGAAGCCTTGGGCGCCTCATTTTAAAGTATACTTTAGGGATGTTGTGCAGAGAGAAGATGTAATAGGTTCATGCCACAGAAATATATTTGCTAGCTCCTTGGACTGGGTGCAAAAAGTGCATGGCAGGCTAGGCAAGCAAATGAAAAACTTCTGAAAAGGTATAGTTGGAGAAGTAGCTGAAGGGAGGAGTTTTGGATGAACCAGAGAAAGCAAACCAGGAGGAAAGTGTCCCTTTTGAGACAGACTGGCAGAGGGATGAGTATTTTAGCAGAAAGACAAAGCAAGATAGACTTAAAAGAAAGTAGTAGTGTTTATTGAAACAGTATATGCAGAGGAAGAAAGAAAGGTGAAGAAAGATGAGAGACAGCCTGAGAATTGGGTAATGCATCAGGGAAGATGGCGCAATTGCCTCCCAAGAATGTGTAGATGGAAATATTTAAGGACTCAAATAAATATTACGTGTTCAGACAGCTGAGAGAAATCTCTGGGTTTTATTTTTGGCACTATTGCCTCTGGGGAAAGCTGTTAAAAAGTTCATGCTGTGCATTCTCAAGATGAATTGTGGTGCAGAAAGATGCTGGTAAACACGGTTCAAGCTTCTGAGCTGTAACTGAGCACTTCTGAACTTCTTTTCAGAGCATTCAGTCGGTGGGGGAATTGGTTCTGCTACCATTTTAACTGCATGTGCTAAAAATATTGTGTCTTATTACTATACAGTTCAGTACTGTATAGTTTCCAAACACTGATGAAGTCAGATCCAAGATAAATAAGGTTTGTATACACCACAGGAAGCACTGGAGAGACTTGGAGTTGCAGGACTATCTGGTTCTGTTTTGCTTGCCAGATGATGCTTCTTATCTCCATGAATATTTCCACTTCTTGTAAATGTTTTTTCTTTGTATCTTGTTTCACTTGGCTATGCATGAATCTTTTAGCTATACATTGTTTTGTATACAATTAATTGGAAATTTACAGTTTGAAGGCAACAAATGTGTTAATGACCTTGCGGTCATCTTTGTTCCCTCAGTATTAAAATTAGATATGAAACCCAACTAATATTTCTAAAAACTAGTATTTCTAAGCTAGATACTTTCTCACCACAAGTTTTAAAATTCTGAGAATAAACTTGGTCATCTCTTTAAAAAGAGATATAGAAAGCTGAGGGGTTTATGTGTCTGTCAGGATGTGCTAGAAGAGAAAAATGAGAAGCAAGTAAAGCTACAACAAAATTCAGTCAGGAAAAATATTTTTTGAATGTTGTGAAAGGAAAAATACTAGTTTTCAGAGAAAACTTTATATCCTTTGAAATGTAAGGAAGATAATTTTTCAATAAAGGAATGGACAAGTTGGATATGAATAACTGTGATATGTAATCTTTATAAAGCACATGATACTTGCTTCTGTAGGGTGATGACTTGCAATTTTTTTTCTTTGGTTGGTTGGTTTTGTTTAGGTGTCACATACTCCACATAGTATTTTTAGTGTACTGAGATAATGAAAATGTCTCCTGTCGTGACAAAAGTTGTTGATAGAAGCGCTTGTGAAAATACGCTTATTTAATAGCAGAAGAACAATGAAGAGTTCAGAAATAACAACTGAATTGGAGTATACATACTGCAAGTTAATCAGTTATTATCATCATCAATAAAAGCAGGGGGAAAGAAGTGAACTTGCATCCCAACCTTGGATTTTATTACCTTTTGAAGATCCTGCAACTAGAAATGCCTGCCATTTTCAAGTTGTGTAAAAACGTACTGCTTGAATTTCTGACAATATTTTCATATTAATATCATTTGTATATTTATATATTGATATAATTTCATTGATATCATTTGTATATTTTCCATATATGCTCATCTAATGAACATTTCATTTAAAACTCTGCAAAGTCAGCAGTTGGAAGCTCTAAAAAGATTTAAAAAGTAGCAGTGTTTAATAGTGATTTTCAACTCTCCATAATGTCTGTAATGCAAATCAATGTAATATCAGTCTAATTCAAATAAAACTGATTAACAGTAGTGAATGTTGCGTCAAGTAACAATGGATAGGGAATGACTGAAGTTGCAAATCTAGGGTGATTTCTACTTACTGTGTAGTTCATGAGGTGAACCTTAAGTGTATATTGAAAACCATAGCTCATTACTTAAAAAACATATTTGTAAATCCATCCAAAGAACAATAATTATTCCAACTTGAGTGCTATTTCTTTTGAAATTACACAACTTAGATTCTTAAATTTTCTACTTCATGAAATTTTTATGAATGCTTCTTAAAAAAAGAGAGGATTCAAATTTTTTTTTTTTTTGTTATAACTAGTAAATCTTGAAAATGGGAAGAAAACCTGGGTATCTACTTGATGTTTTTATCTTAAGGGTTCAAGTGACAGAAGCATTTTGATCAACAGCAGTGGTGGTAAAATAAGACGTTGATACAGACATAAGTCTGAAGTCTGTTTCAGGGAGTGTATCTGAAAGATCTCTGATTTGATGGCAAAGCAATGCAATGCAAGCTGAAAAGATATTTTGTAATGCAATTTTTTTATTAGTCAAAGTGGTTAATTTTATATACAGTAAAAATTAGTGGGCTTGAAATACCTTTTTTTTTTTTTTTTTCTAAATTGCATCCAGTGGAACCCTTATACATTAAAAAGAAATTCGTTTTTCCTGTAAGGATGTTAAATACCTATGAAATATTCTGCATAAACTATTATGTAATATCTGAGACTGCTGTTCTAAAATAACAATAATCGCATATACAAATCCAGATGGCCTTTGGGATAAGATGATCTATAAAAGATAGTTAAATTTTTGTTTTCACCTCTGTATCAAGCCATTACTTAAATGGAAAATTTCACTTGGCAGAGTTGCTAGAACAGATCTAGTACAGAGATGCTTATTCTAAAAAGCAAAGTGGTCTGTCTTTTAAAGGCATTCAAGTGTAAGTTGAATATTGATTACTATGTGACACATTCTGTATGTGTCTATAAATGTATTTGGAGAAGTATATTCAAAACTCTTTGATTTCTAAGTAAAATTTCACACCTCAGTTTCTAAAGGGTTTAAAACCCATATACTCTGCTAATTGTTTGGCTTCCTAGAAAGACCTGAAATTTAATATGGTTATTAACATATGGAACGAAGTTCCTGTGACATCTTCCTTTGTGTGTGTGTCCATAGAAAGTTAATGTCTTCCCCCACCCCCTTGTACACGTGTTCACTTATTTGTTAAGATCAAAGGACACTGTAAAAATCTTTAGATCAAAGAAATAAGGACATACCACAGTGGAATGTGTCACAGTGGTACTGGGTATGCTAGCAACATTACTGGCCCAGTTGAAACCTCAGTAAAGTCTGGCAAAGGTTCAGTGAGCTTCTGATCAGGTCTCAGGGTAGGAATTATTACTGCCTTAAAATTTGCTTTAAAAAAATTTTTTTTAAAGAAGAGAGGCGATGGAAGATCTGTAGTGTGGTTTCAGGATATTTAGGATACTATGAAAGAATTGTGAAGGGCTACAAAATGTTTGCCTGTATTCATTACACTATTTTTTTCTGGGAAATTAATGATGTACCTTTAATGTAGGATTACTGCACTGTAGGACATTTTAGGTAGTACTTATAGAAATAACTGCCAGGTGTTCAGCTTATATTTCTAGTGCCATAAGGAATAAAAATTCTGGCCTCTTTGATGAAAAATACATGGCAAATTAGGGCATGGTGGCTCTTTTCAAATTCATGTGCCTGTATGTGTATTTTGAACGGAATTCTAAATACATGTATGGTATGGCAAATTCTGTTTCAAGACTCATATCACATAGCTGATTAATTGCTTTAAGTGCAATTAAGTTATATAAAAATCCGTAGCTGCTGATATTTGAGGAAAAGGATGAATTGGAGGATGGAAATAGGGGAGAAGGTAGGTAGAAAAGGAGTAATTTTTGCAGTGAAACTTTAAATGTCAAGTATTTTATCTGGCTGTCAAAGATTTTCATCGGTGTAGAATCAGTATTAAGTTTTGACAACTTGTTAGATTGGGAATTGGGAAGAAGACAAAAAGGATGAATCAAAGTTACTCTCTTCAAGAAATTATCTATTTTAACATCAATGGTAGTCTACCTAAAATATTGCTTGGTTTCATTCTCTGAATCATAATGAGCATAGGAAATGAGCAATTCTACATTAATGGTTTGTATAGATACTTAGTCAAAGCAACTGTTTTACATGGTAGAATTGTTGGCATATTCTCCACATGTGCACAGCTTCTGTTGCTCTACCAGGAAGTATGAATAGATTTTAAGTCCTTAATAACATGATGAAAGGAGACATCATGAACACTGGAATATTATTGATATATGTCCTCTGTTTTTACTCATTTGTCACAAAACCACGTTTTCCTGATCCTGTATAATAGTTCTCAATTTTGGATTGAAATTTGTATTTGTGTTGGTTTCATTTGTATAATGATACAAAAATTCTTGATTATAGAAGTGCCTTCCAACTTGTAAAATACCTCTTCCTAAAAGATTAGAGGTTAGGTGGATTAACACATCTGGAGTTGATCTGCATTTGCAATACCACTTCGGTTCAATTGATTTGACTTCCTAGATATGAGCGATAGAGGTTTAGCCTCTTGTAGTAGCAGTGAGTAGTAATTATGTAGAGGACCTCTAAGGATTAGTGAGGTACTTTTATTTAAAATTGCTGAAAGTAAAAGTTTTGAGTATAATCATATAATGGGAGTTAAACATGTTCACTCTAATAATCCAGTCCTTGAAACAGAAAGTTCTGCTTTTCCAATGCATAGGTTTAGAGTAGCTATCCAAAGAATACTGAAGCAGAAAATGTCAGTACTTTTCCTGTTGCCAGAGAGCGTGCCTTAACGATACTGGCTTCATTTGTCATTTGGTGCCAGGAGGACTGACATCTATCAGGGTCTCAGCAGGACTGTGAATGAAAGTTTCTGACCACCTGCTCTCCATAATTTTTATCTCTGTATGGTTCCCAGGCTATGTGCTGAATGAAACAAGACTTGAGAAAAGAACAAAAGTAGGTTTTGGGGCTATGGAGTCTTAATGTAAGAGGAGACTTTCCTGAAGACCTTCATAGTGCTAACAGTTTATGGAATGCTTAAAAAGCTAGAAAGATGCAAAATTAGAACTTAATTCTGCACTTAAGCATTACAACTTGATTTACATACATATATATATATATGACATTAGGTGTCAGACAAGAAATACAGTTAAAACCACTGGAGATTAAAGGTCACATTCTGCCATGACTAACCTACATATAAAACCTTGTTAAAATACGAAATCTACTTTGCATGGGAAACTGATATTAAAAAAAATAATTTGAGTTTATGTAGACCCATTTTCAACAAATCTGAATCGGAACAGTTTTCTAATATTTTATATTATTAATTGTGATTATTCTAAGGTTAGAAAGTAAGGATTTTTGTGGTATAATTTTTTTTAATGTTTCTATTTATAGTACAGACCACAGTATTCCTATCCTCATCTTCAGGATTTTTTTATAAGTTTATTCATCCTGTTTTATCAGGAGCTGGATAACTTTATCTTTCAAAGTGTGTGTGTGTGAAGCTAAAGCTGTTTCATGGTAGATAGTATTTATAAAATGAGGTCATTCACTTAGAGTGCCAAAACCTGTTTCAGTTTCCTATAGAAATCTTAACAGAAACTTTTTTTCTGGTTCTTCAATAGCCCTTGTCTGTGGAATTTTGCCTAGCACGGCAGATTGTATTTTTTACCAAAAATTGTCTTGGGTGTGAAAATTTTCCTGGTTAAAGCCTTCTTATAAGTGTTTCTAAAAATTTGAGAGCGGGAATGCCATCCATAGGCTAAAGAGGGGTGGTCTGGGGCAGCATTTTCCTCCATGTGTATAAAGCTGCCTTTGGTTTGATCGGTGTGCAGTCCCTTCCAGGGGCTGGATGCTGCTGTTGCTGTTGAAGTAATGGTCATCTCCCCTGGCATCGCTTCTGCAGAGGTAAGCTGCTGTTCTGTAATCAGTGAAGCAAGAGACTCATAACGTATATCACATTTAAGACATAATTCTAAATTCAAGGAAATCAGCTTGTAGTCACTACTACATCCTGGGAATTTTCTTCAATTAAAATAGTTATGCTTTCAAATGGTTAAAAGCTTACTGAGTTCGTGACTTAGAATCATTCTGGTCTCTTCAAGACCTTCAAGATCAAGTCCAACTAAGTGTCCTTCCTCATAAAAAAGTAGTGTACTGAAAGATAAGGAGATTCAAATTCTACTTCAGTTTTGAAAATGTTTGGATCCAAGGAAGTGTTGCTACTAATAATGTTTCTAATTATTTCTGCATCATATAATTATCTCAGCCTTCAGTTTTAAGAAGGTTGCAATCCATGGCTGGCAGTGCCAGCACATTATTATGTCTCTAATCACATTTTCTAATCTTTTTAAAGAATCTATCTTGATTTGTATTTACAAGCTGTTACGTTTCAAAAATTAAAATCATTTGTGGGTGGCATACTTTCCCTTATTGTGCATGTGCAACAGAAGTCATCTGTCATCTGATTTAAACTTCAATTTAGTCAGCACAGCATCTTAATTTACAAAAAATTGGACTCCATTATAAAATACAATTGCAATAGGATTATGGTTTCATGGTAATGTATGTAATTTATCACTCTTAATTATGCAACAGATTGTAGAGTAATGTTTTGACTTACTCCTTTAAAATTGCTTTGGAATGTGAAAATGATAACTTTACTCATTATGTGGATTTTCTAATGTGTTTTGTTTTCATTATTTTTACTTCAAAATTTTAAGGAGACATACAGCAGCCTGACTTTAATGGATAACTTTATAAGTAATTTCCAAAATCTATTTGTTAGTGTGAAACAAGTAAAGGGATGCAGTATTTGAACAAAAAAATGGGGAGGGTGTTTATTCGGGAGTGAAATTAAGATCTTTTAACTATGTTGTGGAATTCCAACTGTTTTTATTTATCATAATCTGGTATTTTGCAGCACACTTTTAGGCGATATCTTGTCTCTGAGCAGATTAAGTACTAAAGTTCTGAATACACAGGAGATGTTAAAACAACCAACTTTCCTTTCTCAGGAGGAACTTCATAACGCTCTTGCAAATATTGAACAATAATAGCAATTCCAAGTTCATAAAGACTTCTGACTGGACCTGTTGGCCAAGTTCATGTCATTCCTGGAAGGCTGCATTTGTAGTTTTGGATTTGCAGTTCTCCCTTAAAATACCAGGACTTGTGGTAGAGGTCAGCAAGTTCTTCTGTTCCAGAAATTTAAGGTCTGAATCTCTTCTCACTTTTGGTCAACTGAAGGCTTCCCTGCAAAGTGGACAGCTTTTTTCCATCTGGGAATGTGGTTTATAAGGGATGGCAATCCTGTGAGATATCTCTGCTCTTTGTGATTATCTACTTTATTTTACATGCCTGGTCTACTCTATTATATGAATACATAGAGATATTCACACACTCAAAATTGTATATAGATTAGATTTTATTTTATTTTTTATTATTATTATTTTTTAGAGGGGCTAGGAACAATATATCTCCTGACAGAAAAAAAGAATATTGTGCTTTTGAAAACGCTTCTCACTTTACATCCCTCCGAGTACAATTATTCAGTAGGTGGATATGAGGAACTCTGTACATGCAGGTGATAAGCACATGTATTCAGAATCACCTGTTTTTCATTTGTTCTTGCTTTATTACAAGTAGATACAGTATAGACTATGTATCTTCCAAATCTAAAAATGTGATTTTCGATGTTCTAAATAGTGTTACTAAAAGATAATTGGGGAATCCAAAGTTGTGTGTCATGAAAAAAACCCAACAAAACACAAAACTAATTTTAAGTGAGTTGAAACAGTAATGATTTCAGCCACTGACAAAATTACTACTTCTTGTAAGTGTAAGCATGGGGGGGAACTCTTAAATCTGATTTGTGCAAAATCATTATTTATATATGTTAATAATTTTCAGTTAACAGTCCTCTGGCACCCTTAGAAGTTGTTGCTGATATTCATGCAGTTAGGTGCAGTGTCCTAAAGTTGATGTCTGAATGAATAAATTACGTGAAATGTGATGTTCTTTAATTCTCATACAGCAAAATCTGTCATGTTAGTGATAAATTTGCTTGGAGGAGTTGTTTTCATTATATGAAATAGTATGGTATGGGATTTGCAGATGAGCTCTGCTGATCCTGGAGGACAGCTCTACTTGGTCATTACCTTGTGAAAGTGGGAGACCAAGTAGCAGAACTCTTGAGAGATTTGCACTTGGTAACTTTGCAGAAAGGGACAAGAGCAGTGGGGGAGAATGGCTGTCAAATCCTTTTTTGTATATTGGTATATTATGAATCATTTGACGGAGAAAAATGGAAGCTTCTACTAAATTGTTTTTCAGAAAGGCTTTTGTTTTCTTCATTCTAACGATTAAACTTTGAATTCAGGTATAATCTTTTTCCTGATTGGTTTTAAATCTTTCTTCTTACTACTTGCATTTCAGAATACAGTCCCACAGTATATTTTTGACAGGTATTCAGTGTTGGTTTTGTCCTCCCATTTACAATCCACAAATGTGTGTCTGCGTTTTCCAGTTTACCTCTCAGTTATCAGTGCTGGTCTTTTTCTGTTTCTAAGAATGTTTATTATCTGAGAAATGCTTCATTGTCTTGCTTTCCTGTACTAAATATTGATTCTGCCAGGCTGAATGGACACAAGGAATAAGATCCTTACTGAGATAGCTAGAATTAATTTTCCTGTAATAAAGGTGAGCCACATAAATGATGCAATGCATACTTTTGTACTACAGTGAAGCATTTGGCTGATAAAATGTTGGAGTCATTTTCTTCATCAGTAATTAACCTAACTCTGAAGTCTGCTCTCCTTTAATAAAACGAAACAGATTTTATTTGCCAATCTTTTTTGCCTTAGTTTCCATTTAATTAAATTTATACAGATTGTTTTGTTCAGATCCTCTGCCTTTTTTATAAGTCAAATTGTTTATCACTTGCTTTGCAAGGGTTTCTTTTTTTCTTGTTGTAAGCATTTCTCTCAAATCAGATGATGTAACTACGGCTTTAATAGTGTCTTTCAGTGTAATGGATTAAAAAGAGATTCTGAGGAAATTGGTACAAGCAAAGTTATAATTCTTTGTGCTATTTTTCTTTGCTTATCTAATGACAGCTCTTTCTGCAGAATAGACAAGCTTTTATGTTTCTCTACAGCTGTATCATGTGACTGCTTTACTAGTTTGAGCATTTTTCTTGATAAATTCTCAATTTTAGGGAACAGCTTTTGGTCTAGATTAAAAGTCTAAAGACTGCATAAATGCCAAGCCAATTTACTGAGGATTTCCCTTTGTCTACATCCTGCCTTTTTAACCCAAACGTGCATTATTTGTCATAGCCATTTCATTTTGGGGGCTGAATTTGATTTATTCTGAGGCTTACAAGCTTTCGTGATGGCCAAGACCTTAGAAAATAAGAAGGGTATAGAAAACAAAATTAACCAAAACCACTACTACCACCAAAACCAAACTCTTGTTGTCTGTGTCATCGTGTCCCCTGCCCCTCCCCCCCCCAAAAAAAAAACAGCAACAAAAAACCCAACCAAAAACACACCAGCAAAAACAAACAGGCAAAAAGGACATTTTTCAGCCTGGAAAGCTTGCAAGCTATATTAAAGACAAATTGACAAATACAAACAGGTAAGGAAGAACAAAGTGATAAGGTGATAATAAAATTAAAAGGGCAAAAACTGGTTTGGTTATTTGCTGCACCCTCTTACATTCTTATATCTCGGTATGGATTTATACAGTCAGTTTGTAATGCATGCAGAGGGAAAAAGTATCTCCCAAGGGAAGGATGGTTGCTTCAAAACTTTTTGGTTTCCCTCCTAAGGTCTAAGGTCATAGTCATAGAATCATAGAATAGTTTTGGCTGGAAGAGACCTTCAAGATCATCAAGTCCAACTGTATTCCTAGCCCTGTCAAAGCCATCCTTTACTAGCTTTGTAGTCTGCCTCTGTACTCTCTTCAGCACCTCAATGTCCTTCTTGTAGAGAAGGGCCCGAAACCGGACACAGTATTTGAGGTGTGGCCTCACCAAAGCTGAGTACAGAGGAATGATCCCCTCCCTGCTCCCGCTGACCACACTATTCCTGATACAGGCCAGGATGCTATTGGCCTTCTGGGCCACCTGGGCACACTGTTGGCTCATGTTCAGATGGCTGACAGTCCATATCCCCAGGTCCTTCTCTGACTGGCAGCTCTCCAGCCACTCCTCCCCAAGCCTGTAGTGCTGCTGGGGGTTGTTGTGGCCCAAGTGCAGGACCCAGCATTTGGCCTCATTGAAACTCATGAAATTGGCCTTGGCCCAGTGATCCAGCCTATCTAGATCCCTTTGTAGAGTTTCCCTAGCCTCAAGCAGATCGACACATCCACCTAGCTTGGTGTCATCTGCAAATGTACCAAGGGTGCACTCTATCCCCTCAGCTAAATCATTGACGAAGATATTAAACAGGAGTGGCCCCAGCACTGAGCCCTGGCGGACACCACTCATGACTGGCAGCCAACTGGATTTAACTCCATTAACCACAACTCTTTGGACTCATCCATGTAACCAGTTTTTCACCCCAGAAAGCGTATGCCCATCCAAGTCAAGAGCAGTCAATTTCTCTAATAGAATGCTGTGGGAAACGGTGTTGAATGCCTTGCTAAAGTCAAGATAGATACCATCCACAGCCTTGCCTTCATCCAACAAGCGGGTCACCCTGTCATAGAAGGAGGTCAGGTTTGTTAAACAGGACCTGCCCTTCATAAACCTCTGCTGACTGGGCCTGATCACCTGGTTGTCCTTCATGTGCTGCATAATAGAACCCAGGATGATCTGCCCCATCAGCTTCATTGGTAGATCATACTGAGCAATCATACTAATGCCACCTTCTCCTCTAATTTACTTGTTCTTGGAAGAATATGGATTAAAGTAAAAAGACAGCTGTGTGACTATACAGAGTGACAGTGAGGAAGAAGAAGCCTTAACGGAGAATGAGGCAGCCATGAAAGCAGTTCCCAGCTGAGTGTGTAGTGAATCATAGACATGCCTGTTGGAAAGGGCCTCAGGGGTCATCTTGCCCAAACTTCTGGCAGAGCTGGGCTAGGGCCAGCACTAGATCAGGTCTCCAAGGACTCTGGCTGATCTTGGACACCTTCAAGGATATGGAGATTCCATAACCTTCATGGACAGCCTGATCCAGAGCTGCATTATTCTCCTAGGTAAAAGTGGTCTCCCTAATATTCAGCCTGAACTTCTGAAATGCCCGTTTATTTCTGTTTCCCCTTGCTTAGCTATTTGTCACTACTGAGAATTTGGTTTCCTTGTCTTTGTGGTTCCCTTTTGTGTCAGCTTTCACCTACAATGTGCTATTCTTCAGACTGAACAAGACCAGCATTCTCAACTTCTTGTGGATCATTTCCTCTGGTCCTCTGACCATTGTGATAGTCCTCTGCTGGAGCTCTGACATTGCTTTGGAAGTTGGAATGTAAAAACTGTCACTGTAGTTTTCCAGCTGCATCAGTGTGAAGCGCTAAGATGAGATTAATTTTTCTTGTTCTGTGGGCCCTGCAGTTCACCTGTTTCATGACAAGAGGGCACTATTCACTACTATTTAACTCGGTGTCTACCGTAAGTGCTGGGACCTGTCCAGTGGTTGACTGATGGTCTATGCTGCAGTTACATTTCTGCAGGTGTAAACTATAACTTTCCATGTTGACCTTCATGAGGTTAGCCCAGTCCTCAAGTTTACTGAGGTTTCTCTCAGTTGAAGTTCTGCTATTCATGTCAGCTGTTTCTTCTACTTCAGCATCATCTGCAGATTTGCTAAGGATGCAGTCAAGGTAGAACAGTAAAGTGCAGTATGCTGTTTGGAAAAGATGTAAGAGACCAGCAAGAGCAAAAGGCTGATAATTTTGCAACTTCTAAAGTGAATTTGACCACAATGAGACCTATTGAGATGATTTTTTTGAATGCGCAGAACAGTTGCTGCTGCTTTTTTTCTAGATACTGAACTTGGAAAAAAGCCCTAGCTACTGTCTGCTTAAGATAATAGTATTTATTGTAAAGAAGATAAGGGTTCTGATCTTTATCCGTATGTTTTTCTGGTTTACTGTGTTTCAGAGGAACGCAAACTGACTCTTGGGAAAGATTTTCTCAGTGAACTGTGTCCCAAAGCAAGAATTTATAAATTATCTTCAGAGCAAGCAACTTGTAATTCCTGTCTTCTCTGATTCATGCTCTGCTGAGGTCTAGCTTGCTGTGTTCTTGCTATCCACACCTATTTTTTTAATTTTTTAAATTTTTTTTTAATTCTTATCTGTACATTTTCAGAAGCCTGGTGGTTAACACAGTCTGCAAGAATGTGAATCATAGGATGGTTTGGGTTGGAAAAGACCCTAAAGATCATCTAGTTCCAACCCCTCTGCCATGGACAAGGACACCTTCCACTATACTAGGTTGCGCAAAGCCCCATCCAGCCTGTTCTGGAACATTTACAGACTGGGGCTTCCACAACTTCTCTGTGCAACCTGGGATGTGGGTAGCATGGATTTAGTCTCTTGAAGTTCATGAGGAAATTGAACGTGTTTCTTTGCAAGCTAGACAAGTTGTCTTGCCAAGATTTTGTACTAAGTGAGAGTAATGTCTTCTGCCTTCAGTATTCTTATTATAATTTTAAAATTGGAGTGGTTGCCCTTATTCAACAGTGAGGATTCCTGGGCACAGAGAGCAGCTCACTACACTCTTGAGTAAAGTTCCTAAGTTTCAGAGGTAAGATTTAAACTGCATTGGTGCCCGTCTTGGCCTTGCAGATACAGTATGGTAAATGCATTGGTAATTATGTTGACATTATTTCAGAAATGGGGAGTCTGTTAAATCTCTCCACACTTGCTCATTAGTCCTCAGTATTACATTAATGTGCTATTCCATTCTTTAATGTTAAATCTCACAGCTGATCTGCAATTGAGCAGTTGTGATTATAGGTAAGCACCTTATCTTCAAGCTTAAATCCATGAAAACTTAATGAAAGAATTAGTTATCTATGGAACTTTTCAACACATCAGCCTCATGTCTGATTTGCTAACATCCTCTGGACAAGGAGATGCCTCCACTGGAGGTGCTGATGGGAATATTTCTGTTTGCAAAAAATGAAATTCTAGTGTGAGCTACTCAGAAAATTGATTAACTTTCTCAGGAACTTAAATGATAATTTTATATTTCTATGTATCCTTAACTGTTTGTAAATTAACTGTTTACATTTTTCTTCTAATGAGATACTTTCATTTGCTCTCATTTTCTGACCCGGTGAAGGGCTTACGTGCCAAAAGTTTCTCTGTGGGGTCGCTAGCTATTAGCTGGTTTAACAAAACCAGTATTTTTCTCCTGAAAACTTTGCTTCTTTATAAAACACATTATTTGTTTTGCTAGGGCAATGATTCACTGGAATTGTATCATAATGCATTGTAGTGACAAATTGTAGAATGACAAGGTGCAAGCTTTGGGTGTGTGCAGTTAATTACATGAAATATATTTTGACAGACACCTAGTAATTAGAATGGAAAGTTAATATTTTTTTCTTTTGCATTTAATTATGTTTTATTTCAGTTATTTCCTGTTTATTAGCTGCTACTGAAATTCTGTAATATAAACTCCTGAATTTAACGAACAGATGTAAGACTTCATCATGGGCTTGCATGTGCGGAGTTCCGTGTGTTTTTCTGAAATTATGTCCAAGCTCAGAGTAATGTTATGTCTATGGTGTAAATTGTTTTAAGAGCCAATTTATGCAAAAGGAATAAGCTCAGATTGCATGTGCAACTAACCATTTGCTATATTATGATTTTTCTACTGCCAGTGACACAAAGACTTACGTTGAATTAAATAAATATATCTAGTATTTTACTATCTTTACTTTCAGTTATAATAAACCCTTCTACTAAAGTGTAATACTTAACTACATTTTCTGAGTTTGGCAGAGTTGTTGTTATGTAGAGCAGATCAACAGTCTTGTAGTTGCTCTTCCTTTTCCTTCCGTGTTACGAGACCATGGTACTGAAGCTGTTCAGTTACACTGATGTTATATGTATTTCCCTTTAATGCACTTCATTTAAAACCAAAACCCTAACCGTGCGACTCACCCCTCTTACCTGCTTTTTCTTAAGTCCTGCCATGAAATTTAATTGTGTGAAGATTATTTTACTCTGAAAGAATTGATTTATAAGATTGCTATCACCCAACATACATTCTCCCGCGTTGTTCCCCAGATGGGGGTTGTGAGCTGTTCATCTCACTGTTAACTTCCTTTCTCAAGTTGTGGCATAGCTTTTGGGAATGTGTTTTTTCTTCTATGAGTACATGCTGTGTAATATTTTACTACGACGGATGCAAGAAAGAGGCAAAATAAAGTGTACGCAGTGAAGCTTTTAACCATGAACTCATTCCCTGACATACCAAGTTCTTTTCCACACTTGATTTGTCAGCATTAGTAAGCTCAACCTTTGTGGCTGCGCTTGGCTGTAGGCTTTTGTGAGCAGTAAACATGAAAGGAAATTTGATGTGTAACACATTAAAAGTCAGGTAAGTAGCCATATGGTCTGCTGCCTCTTCACTGTAACCAGGCCCCTGTCCGTTTTATCTCTGCAGTTCACTGTGGAGCACTGAAGGTCAAGTGATCAAGGCCTGTCTCGCATGCCTCAGGCTTTTGCGTTTGATCTGCAAATCTTTCACGATCTCTTACCCATGTTCTGATTGATTTAATTTTTTGTCTGTTTGTTTGGTTTTGTTCTGTTGCAATTTGTTGATCAGAAATTATGATAGAGACTATATAATGAATTTAAGGTTTGTGACATTGAGAAGTCTTTCTTCTCTAGCAGTTCTTAGAGCAAAGCAGAATGAATGTACCTGGAAGTGCACAATATTTGTTTCGAGTTACTATGGGAGCTGAGTGTAAGGACTGGTAAAGAACAATGTTGGCAAAAAAACAACTCTTCTTAGGTGTAAAAATGGTTATAGCCTTTTATTTAAAAAGACTGTCTGAAAATCTTTCTTGAGTTTTTTGTATCGAGCTTGACCTGAAGAAGCTGAATCAATGGAGCTGGAAGGAACCTCACTATGTTTCTGTGGTCAGGGAAGAGGGAACATAGAATATGTTGTCTTGTTCATAATGCCTGGGTGACTCCTTATCCTGATAGACGGAAAAAAAATGGATCATACCTGTGAGATTTTTTAAAATATCCTCTTACACAGATTAGAGTGCTAGTACTGCCCTTGATACTGGGGAGGTGGGGTTTTTGTTGCCTTTTTTATTTTTTTTTTTCCCTTGTAGAATCCCAAATAATTT
>WUAM01000407.1:416219-428427 GCA_024336885.1 Actenoides hombroni | reverse complement strand
TGTGTGGTGTTGTGCTTGTGGTGTGGTGTGGGTGGGGTTGGTTGGGTGTGGTGGGGGGGGGTAGGGGGGGGGGGGGGGGAGGGGGGTGGATAGCTGGAGCAGCCTTCCTCCAGATGCTAAAAAAAGCATGGGGTAGAAATTTTGGGGAAGAAGGGCTCCTTCCTAGCAAGCAAGTCCCCAAATTTGCCTGGGGAACTTTGAGAGTGCAGGGTGGAATCAGAGGTGGTGATTTAGCTGCCTGGAAGGCTTAAAATGTGATAAGATGGGCTTGTGAGAAGCAGGCAGGCTGTATGTCTGTGGGTTCAAATTTTAAAGGTGGTTAGAAGAGTCTTCTGGAAGGCTGAAAACAAACTGTCTGGAGTTTGTGGCAAAGCAGAGGATTGCTAGAAGTTCAGGCTTGGTTTGGGACCAGTAAAAAGAAACTTGCTGTGCACGGATGGGGTACAAGAAGGCAGTTTTCTGCAAAACTTTTAATTCTGCTTATCCTTTAGAACGTATTTTTTTTATTTCAAGATTTCATTCTAACTCATTTTCAAGAAAAAACATACTACATGAGTTTAGAAGCCCTATTACTGTACTTGACTTCAGTTTAAAGCAGTAGTGCGGGTAAATCCACTTAAAGCTCTGGTAAATAGGATAGGCCATTACACAAGAAGCAGAGAAAGAAGTGCCACTCTGTCCTGGTGTGAGCTAGAACAAAACTAATTTTGTTCAGTGATTTTACTTTTCAGCTCAGTCTCTTCTAACTAGCTGCACTTTCTGAAGTTAATGGCAGATTTCTGCAGACAGTGTATGCTGCTACCAGTGATAATGCTCAATGTTAAGAGTTACTACCAAGGACTGATGTGCAAAAAGGCTCTTGCTTATACTTGTTCCTGTGCACGCCAGGGTCACTGATAAAGCTTGTGTGCCATGTTGGGGGTGCAGTAAGAAAGAAGTTGCATCTGCAGGGAGGAGTGGACAGGACAGGTGACCCTAAACTGACCAGTGAGGTATTCCATCACAGATATGTCATATTCACTATAAAGCTAAGGACTCACAAGGGTCAAATTCTCTTCTTCAGTGGCCAGTGTCTAAGGAGGAATCCATCTGTTTTGCTTTAGATCTTGTTCCATGTGTTCCTGAATCCAGTTCCAGAATCCTGCTCCTGAATCCAGTTCCCATCTGCTGCTGAGTCCAGTCTGGGACTTTCCCAGTGTCTGCTTCACAGCATCAGTGGTGCTGGTGACATAATTGCTATCAGGGGGTCTGTGTTCAATATTGGGTTTGTATTTATTTCATTTTATTGTTATTATTTTCTTTAAAGCTATTTAATTTTTCAATCTGTAAGTCTGTCTCCCTTATTCCCTTTCTCTTCCCCTTTAGGAATGCTGGGGGGTGTGTGTGTGTGGTGTTAATAGATAGCACCTGTCATTTGTCTTGTGGCAGACAGTTTTTAGTTTTTAGCACTTCTTTCAATTCTACTGAGACTGTTGTGGTCTTTGGAAGTCAGCTACAGGAAAATCTTGAAAGAGAAAAGCTGTTGATTGTATTGTCATGTTTTCAGTAGCTAAAGAGTAATGGGTTTATGAAATAGAATATATTTTTCTTGTTTGATTGTTTTGTTTATTTTTTATTATTTTGTTTTGGTTTGTTGGTTTTGTTTTTTTTTAATTTTAGTTCTTTTCCTGAGTATGAGGAAAAACAAAGTTTATACTAAAACCGCTTTTGATCCAATGGAAAATGCTTAATTAAGCTTTTCTTAACACTAGCCATTCACATTAGCAGTTCAGAGCACACATATTGTCTGACAAATATGTTACATACATTTTTCTAGGGGAATTATAGTTTGGGGGTTTGGTTTAATTGATGTAAAAGCATCAGAATGCATCCTGTCTAGCAGAGAAAATAGAGAGTTTATGAAATGGAAGTTTTGAGAATATTGATAACTGAATTGGAGACTGCAAATGTTAATTCAGAGAGGCTAGCAGTGGAGAGACAGTGCTTTGCATTTTTCTTCTGCTACAGAAATTAGATTGCCTGAGGCATTAACTTAAACTTTTTGCTCCAACCTTAAGGCAACGTTTTCATTGAAAGTGCATCTTAAATGTGTGGGAACTTCAGCTGTACAACCCTTAGGTATATCAATTCAGCAGTAAGGTATGCTAGGATAGTGAGTCACCTAAATGTGCCAATGCTACTTCTGAGCAGCACCATCATGGATAACAAATCTTATTTCCTCTTTGCAGAAATCATAGTACAGAAGCCAAAGGCTATGTTATGACACCTCTCTAACTCAAATTTAATCATTATAAGGAAACAAATACCAGATCCTCTGTGACTTGCAGTTTATGTGCTCCGTCACTGGTCCTTCAATGTATCCTTTACCCTGTCTTATACTTTGTTTTGGTTTCTGAGAATGTAGATGCATAAATACATCTAAGTAATACTTCAAGATCCCTTTTTTTTTTTTTTCCTTCTGCTGTTACTTTCTTCCTTCATTCTAGAAAAAGGATCATTTTAGCAGCCTCCTGGTAACTCATAGCATGGAAAACACCTGGTTTAAAATGAATTCAGCATAAAAAAAAGAAACTAGAGATTATTTTAATCATAGAATCATTCAGGTTGGAAAAGACCCTTAAGATCATCAAGTACAAAGTTCAGCCCTAAAACGTGTCGCTCAACACCACATCTAAATGACCCTTAAACACAACCAGAGATGGTGACTCAACCACCTCCCTGGGCAGCCTATTCCTGTGTCTGACTTTTGTTTCTGTGAAAAATTTTTCCCTAATGTGCAGTCTAAACCTACCCTGTTGCAGCTTGAACCCATTCCCTCTTGTTCTATCGCTAATTACCTGTGAGAAGAGACCAGCACCAACCTCTCTACAATGTCCTTTCAGGTAGTTGTGGAGAGTAAAACATTGAGAAAAACATTCTAATTGGAGTCATAGGTGTGAGGAAATGTTTCAGGAGGAGGTAGAATGGCTCCTTGTGGTTGTGTAAAGAATGAGGGTCTGTAACAAGGGACAACATTTAGGGGCAGGAAAGTATGTGTACTTCTTCCTCATTTAGTACTTCCATGTGTCAGCTTGCTGGGTATCACTTGACAACTAAGTACTATACATTCTCAAATTCCTAATCTCTGCAGAATTGTTTTATTTAATTCAAAATTAATTTAAGTGCTAGATGAATATTCTATTCACAAAGCATCAAAACAGAACAAAAAAAGGATGTTATGGATGAGTAACATTTAAATTGTCAAAGAGTTTTCTCATAAGTGGAAAATACAAAATAAGAGGTGCAACTCAATTTTGGAGAACTACAAATGTCAAGATTTTTTTTCAGATTTAGGGTGACTTGCAAGGTATATTTTGTATAGTAAATGAAGGTTGTTTGGACAGGGATTTATTAAAGACAAAATTTACCAGGATTGAGAAAACAACTGAAAAATCTACACTAAAATCGAAGCAATCACATTACGAAATACATTTCTTGAAAGGCAATTGAAAAACAAATCACAGTATTCCTGTAAACCCTCTGCCGTGGTTTATTTGTTTTAATTTTTGACAATAAGTTGGGCAGTAGTGGTGCTGTTGAATATGAGAATTGCTACATTCAAGTCAACAATCAGACAATAATAAGAACATGGTAGTTTGGTTGCTCATAAAGTTGGCACTGTGCAACAACATGTAACAGAATACTGCACAGACACAGTAATTCTCAATGTAGGAGAGAAACCTCACATGGGTTCTCTGTTTTAAAGCCAGAGATGTTAGTTTTTAACAGAATCACAGAATAGTTGTGGCTGGAATGGAGCTCTGGAGATTGTCCAGCACAACTACCCTGCTTCCAGCAGGGTTAGCTGGAGTAGATTGCACAGGGCTGTGTCAAGTCATTTTTGTAGCACATATAAGGATGAAAACTCCACAAGAAACCTGGGTGACATTTTCCAATGTTTGACCACCCTCACAGTAAGAAAGGTTTTTCTGATGTTTAAATGAAACTTCCTGAACTTCAGTTTGTGATGATTTTCCTGTGGCCTAAGACTGGGCACCACTGGCAGAAGCCTGGCTCTTTCTTTGACGCCTCTCATCAAGTATTTATAAACGTGGATAAGATCCACCCTAAGCCTTCTCTTCTCCATGCTGAACACCCCATCTCTCAACTTCTCATAAAAAAAAAAATGTTCCAGTCCCTTAATCATCTTCATGTCCCTTTGCTGGAGTTGCTTCACTATGCCTATGTCTCTCCTGTACTGGAGAACTCAGAACTGCACTCAGTATTCCAGATGTTCCTCACTAGTACTGAACAGAGGGAAAGGAGCACCTCCCTTGACCTCCTGGTGACACTGCCAAGTTGCTGTGGGTCTTTTTTGCTGTGAGGGTATCTTGCTGGCTTACAGTCAGTTTGCCTACCAGGACTCCCAGATCTGTCTCTGGAAAGCTGCCCCCCAACCTGTGCTTAGTGCCTGGCATTATTCCTCCACTTTGCAATTCCCCTTTATTGAACTTCATGAGGTTCCTCTTTGCTCTCTTCTCTAGTCTGTCAAGGTTTCTCTGAATGGCAACGCAAGCCTCTGGTGTATGAACTACTCTTAGTTTTGCATTATCCGTGAACTTGCTGAAGGTCCAATCCGTCTTGCCTTGCAAGTTATTAATGAAGATGTTGAACGCTAGTAGCACTTGTATTGACACCTGAGCTGTACCTTTGATGACTGGCCTCCAGCTGGACTTGGTGCTGCTGATCCACAACCCTTTGAGCCCAACACTTTGGACAGTGTTTGTTGTTGATCATTGCTGATTTTAGGGAAAGAACTAGTTTGATAGTAGCTGTTGGTGTGAGCAAGAATTTTTAAGTACACATGCAAATGTGACAGACTGTGCATAGAGACCAAAATATTTTGCAGAAGGTGATAGTATGGTGTTAGCATAACTCACCTAAAAAACCCAATCAACAGATACAGAAACCTGGATTCCTCAGTTCTGAGGCTCATGGGAAGTACTTAGGTCTGCTCTAAACTATCCATTGATCTTCCAGCCTGCTCTTGTTTTCATGCTAGGCCGAGGTGGGAAATGTTGGAAAGAGAAGAACCTTTCTAGTCACTCTGCTTGCATTGAAAAAATCCTGAGATCAGCAAGGTTAGTGTCTTCAGAAGAGTGACTTAAAAAATGTTGGCCATATATAGGTAAGATGCCAAACATACTAAGTGGGGAAATAAACACATCTACTGCAAAATGCTGGGTTGTCACAGATGGCTTTTTGTCATTGTTATTCTAAGGTTAAAACCAACGTGGAATCTGCAAGTATGTTCACATAAGAGTACAGTTTTAAGAAATGAAGGACAGGGTGATGTTGCTGTGCATATGAAAGATCACAGGATTTCACAAGAGGAATATGAAAATACTGTTCTCACACATTGTGATCGTTAGTGCTAACTGTTGAGCTAGTGATACTGTGACTAAATTTCTCATTTACAAATTGTATATATGCTAATAAGTGGATGGATATGATGTTTTCCTAACTTCTTTATATTGCTTTGCATCTTAGCATCATATCAGTGCAAACCAGCTGGAATCTTGTCATTTTATCATATTCTCTTTTGATCTGGGGAGTTGGCAAGACAAAAGAAAAATGGAGTGGCATGTGAGGCATCTAACTGAATAGAACAAACTGAATGGGATGTAATTTATTCTAATTCATGAAAAGATGTATTTCAAATTATTGAATCTTTACCTTATTTTTTTTTCTGTGACCATCACATATTTTGAAGTTGAGACAGTTTCTATAATCATTTCTGTGCTTTCATCTAAGTGAAAAGTAGAGAGAAGAATTTTCTTTCACATATTTGGAAACTTATAGCAGGGCGCCAAGGATCCAACACTTCATTCAGTGAACACAGATTTATTTCTGATTTTTTTTCAAGTTCTGCTCCTTGGGTAGGTGCAATCTGTACTGAAGTTTTACATATCAGTCAATAGACAGCAGTCTGTGTTACATAAAAGATTTCAGACACAATTCGGAATTGCTCAAAGCAGAGTTCTTTATATTCCCTAAGAGCAAGGCTGTGGGACCTCATGCAGATACCTACTTTTGTTTGTTGTTCAGTGACTTCCCTGTTGTGTGCACGACACCTGTCTTTTCGATTGTCATCAATATGATTTGGTTTTGCCATCATTCAAGCTTAGGAGAATGACTGTGTATTTTGTGCTCCTGATAGCTGTGTTGAAACCACATGGGAGGCATTATTATGTTAATACTGTAGAAAGGGTCAGGTTCTGCTGACTGTGCTGTGGTTTAGAAAAGTTTTAAGATTTGTATTCATGTTATTTTACTGGAATTTGGAAGGAGGAAACCCACTTACAGTTGGATCACCTTCCTTATTGAAAGCCATTTGAATTATAATTAAAATTGCATGTCTAATTGTCAGAATATAAGTAACTGATCTTGCCATGGTTGCAGTTCCTATATTTTCATTGTGGCTGAAAGTTTGCAGTTCAGTAAATATCCAGTCTTCAAAAAGAGACATTTGCTTGAACATGCCTTGGCACCTGCCAATCTTTTAGTGAAATTTCACAGCAAAATTTCTGCACAAATCCTGAAATATTTTGCAAACTTGAAGCCTTGGGGATTTACTGAATGTGAGGTCATTACTCACAGTACGGTCGTGTAAAATGGTAACTATGGCAACTGCGGAGTGTTGGAATGGAGAGTGAGGAGAGAGATTTGTAAGAAAGAAGTAATATCCTTGGACATCAAAAATATCCTTGCAGAACCTCCTCAGATGATGATATTATATGAGTGTTTTATTTGTGTGAGGTTCTTTTGTTTTCTAATGTCAAGAAAAATTAAACTTCCCATGACTAGTCCTATTCCAACTTTATTTTAATTGGTATCATAAGTTTTAAAGAGAGGTTTATCTTGTGTTGCCTCACAATTTAAAGCTTGCAGAATGTTCTCAGGGCATTAACCCCCTAGAATCTTATGCAGTGAAAATGAAAGCTATGAAAATCTCTGGCTTAAATTTTTATCTCTTTTAGTTCTATTATATAAATTAGAAAATATCAATGAGAAAAAGAACAATAGCTTTTGAATTTTGACAAAAAAACCCAAACACTTTATGGAATAAATGTAGGTAAATGTTAAAATTACTTAAAAAGGCATGTAAATAGAGAATGCTGTGCAATATTTTGATGTAAAACCTATGGGAACAGAAAATTACTGGTGTTTTTCAAGACAGTCAAAGTTGCAGTGTTTACAAAAGCTCTCATTTGATTTTGCAACACTTGCAAGTCTTTTGAGAGCGCCTACACCTATTTATACTATATTAGATCTCCAGCTTTTCTGATTTGTGGGTGTGGGGTTTTGGTAGGTAATTCCCGTTCACAGAGCTGGATTTAATTTCTTGTGCTATTCCATCAGTGCTACTTCCAATTATGAGCCTGTTGCAGCAGTAAGACTGGGTGGAAAAAGGATGGTATCCTCTTCTGAGATTATAGTTGGCAGATTGTACTGTCAATATGGATAGAAGTACTTTGTTCTATAGCCTGAGTGGATAAAATTGCACAGTCATTGCTAATGACAAAGAGGGTTTTGGTGTTTTTTTTCAGTAGAAATGTTTGTGTCTTTTAATGCTTAGGACAAAATTTAATCTTGATCTCTAATGCCTTGTCAAAATGTTCTATTAAGAAGGTCTCTGCCTTCTTCAAGGTACTTTTTGTTTTTTTAAAGTGAAGGTGAGCCTCCCACTGTTTTTTGTTGGAAAGCACCAAGAATATTTAGAAAAAAGCATTTTGTCCATCTTTGAGTGTTGAGTTCGCAGAAGGGTTTGGGGCTATGATTGAGTTCTGTGACTTCTAAAATATACTGCATTCTCATTTAGATTGGGGGCAATCTGAAGATAGTAGAATCATTGGCCAAGTCAGGTGTAGAAACTATGAT
Organism: Actenoides hombroni; assembly: GCA_024336885.1. NCBI lineage: Eukaryota > Metazoa > Chordata > Aves > Coraciiformes > Alcedinidae > Actenoides > Actenoides hombroni. The sequence continues at coordinate 420,507 of WUAM01000407.1, read as the reverse complement.
GACATGACTCTCTGCTACTGTAGTGACAGGAAACATAACTTTTAATTCCCTTCTATTTCATCCTTCTCATAAAAATACCTAGAATGTAATCTTTGCCCTGATGAAGTTTATGTCAGTTTTGCTATTAACTTCAATAAAATCAGGACTTTACAAGTTGTGTATTATAGGGGGAAAAGTAGAAGTTTTAGGCTCAGGTAGCTGTCATGTGAAATTTTTTTTTTCTTCAATTGCAGGCAACTATGATTTCATTTTGCAATTTTGGTGACCTCTTAAAAGTACTCTTGTGATCTTTCTTTATCCTATATGAACATGGCCTTGCCATTCAGTCTTGTTACTTATTATAAGAAGGACAATAACAGAATAAGGATCTAGAAAACAGAGATAAAATACCAGTACATATTAATTTTGTCTTGTTTAGTGAAAATCCTCCCTTCCTCCACCCTGAACATGCACACTTCTTACCATGGCAGATATTTCATCTTTGAATCATGTTTATTTCTGATATAATGCAGAAGCAAATGAAAGTACAAAATCAAATTAGCAGAAGTTGATCTAACAGTTAAACAGCTGAGGAGACAGTGAAAATTTTTAGTTAAGGAATGTAATATTCTGTACAAAGACTCAAGGATTTCTTCATTTTTTAAATTATCAGATTGTGGAATATATTCCACTTTGCTGGTTCCTTCCTACTTGCAGGAAAATGTAGCTTCTCCTAGTTTCTCATTGTAACTCCTGGAAATTAGGATTCAAGCAAACAATGGTAATGTCATTAGCTTAATTTACCTGTAACCACTGCCAGGACTGAGCTGGCATGGAAGTTGCTCACGACTGCCATGGCAAGAACTAGCATAACCAAATAGGATACTGGGTAAAACTTGTCTTAGTCTTCTGAACACCTGCCCCCTTTCAAAGTTGTCTACGTGGAATAACAGTCCAAGATTTTTCATTTCATATTGACAGAATTCTTCTACAACATAAACTCAACAGATGAATAGTCAGCTGTATTGTCACACACAAGATACTGTAGGAACAAAGGCGGTTTTTATCTTTTGTGGGGGCTTGTCCAAATTGCAGAGCAAATCCTGGTCTTCCTTTCTAACACTTGCACTTCAGTGCTGTTCAGAAAGGGAGTGAGATAGTGAGGTTGTGCTGTTTTGCTGATGGCCAGCCAGCCAGCAGCACTAACAGGCAATGCAAATGAGAGCTAGTTTTGCTCACAGATGTAGTTTAAGGTGGTATTGTGTCATTTGTGATGGTAACCAAGTTTTAAAATCAATTTTGAATTTATCTTTTGATGTCCTTTTAACCTTTTGGGTTCTTTTGCTGTTATGTATGAGGCATAAATATGCAGAAATTGCTTTTAAAAGAAATGCTTGTCACCAATAATCTTTTTTTTTTTTAATCACAATGTTTTTTAATCTTTGGCTTTGATTTTATGGTAGCATTGAATCCCAGATTGAAACCAGCTAATGGATTTCACAGAGGAAAGGCATAGTTACTATGGCTACACAGCACCCTGAAAGCTTAAAAGGACAAAGGATAAATGAATACAGTACTGGTGGCTTAGCCATTTTTAGAATAGATTCTAATAATTTAAAGGCTTTATAGTGTTTCTGACACTGTCAGAAAAAGCAGAATGTTAGTCCTTTAAGAATTTGTATTTTATTTGTAGTTTAGATGATTACTTTTGAAGTAGCATATTTGAAAAATATATTTCAAAATGTCCTTTGCTTTTACCCAATTTATTTCACATGTATCTAATGCATGTAATGAAAGTGGCTATTAATGATCATTTTATCACCGATATCTTTAATACAACATTTTAAAATGAGTAGAAATTTAATCCTCCTAGGAACAAATAAACAGGAATTGTGGTTTGAAGAAAACTTGCAGTAATGTACTTTTATAGCTTTCATTGTAGTTTTGGCTGAAATGTTTTCCTTATAAACCAATCTACACATTTTAGACAAACATTTTCTATATAGTAAAGAATAGTAAAACGCGTTCATGGTTAGGTTCATACAATTAAGGAATTACCAGTTTTTAGCACCACTTTAATGACTGATTGCAGAAGTGCTACTACCTGCCTTTGCTTGAGAAATAAAATACATTAGAAATCATAAACATCATTCATCAACTCAAAGGCCTATTTTAATGCCCTGCTAAAAGTAATACAGAATAAAGTTTATTACAGTGTAATGATAAAATGTACCTATTGTTCACCACAAATAGAAATTCTGGGTACTGATAATTGTAGACAGTGTACTTCAGCTGATGGGTAGTGGAAGACTTACTGGGAAAGTAGCAGGTGAGCTTACAGGTAGTTTTGTAACGAGCTATTTCATGTGCTTTTATTTGCAGGCAGATGGCTTTTGTATTTGTATTTTGGACTTATCTATCCAGTAGCATTTGCATGTATTTGTAAATTGACCTGGACTTGCTGCATATGCAACAGCCAGCTGAGCTGTCCTCCTGTTGTGGATCTGTCCTGTGCTCCATGTAATGCCAGATATGCTATGTTAGCCCATAGTATCATTTATGTCTAAGACATGCAAAGAAACCTCTCTACCTAAAAATGTCAGAATTATTGTACAGAATTACACCATACAGACCAGCAATCCAGACCAATCTGTCAAGACTGTTTGGGCCAAATTCAAAGGTGAGCAGAAGAGAATGCCTGGGAAAACGCAATAACCCAAGTAAATGGATAGGTGAAAGGAGGTGGTGGCTTTGGAAAAATATTGCAGGAATTTAATCCTTCTGTTTATTGTGGATCTGAGACTGCATAAATATGTAGCAGTTCTTAAAGTAGCTCTAGGTCATAAACTACTATAAACTGAAGTATGGTGGTGTAGAAGTGACCTGGAAAGCCTGATTACCTTTTAAATCTCCACAGGGCCTGTTCCTAGCTGCTTCTGCTGGGTTTAGACAGACAAATCTCAAATACAGCTATCAGACTTTGAAATTCAGTACGCCAGTTTTCCTCACTTAAGGCAACTCTTTAATTTACTGCTTGAACAACACTTCTGTTACAATTTCACACAGAACCAGTGTTCTCAAGACTAACACAGTATTTACTGGTTTGGGGTTTTTTTGGAGTGCTCACTTTAAGAAAGTTTTTTCAGAAGATCTTCACTTAAAAATGAATGTTGTACATTTTTATTGCTTTTTAATATAAAGAGAAGGAGTTTTCAAGATAGATTCTCAGGTGAAATATAAGTTACTTTCAGGAACTTATACTAGCTTTTTACCTTGCATGAAAATGTATGAAATTGGAAGAAAAAAATAAATGGGCTATTAATGATTGTAGATGAGGATATCTAGCTAAAGTTGTCCTGTTTTAAGCAGTCATTGTGGGCTTTTCATTCCAAAACTTACTTTCCAGCATAACTTTCCAGTGTAACTTTATTCTTTGAAACTTGTATTGAGCACAATTTTGTTTGCTGCATGTGACAATGACTGAAATTTTAATCAAGTAAAAAGTACCAATGGATTGACAATATTTTTAAAAACATAGCTCTCCCTCTCATGCTTTAGATGATTTAAGTGTAATTCTCTCAAAAAATTAAATTATAAGAACAGTAAAATAAATTAAAATAAATAATCTCCTAATTAGAGGGATTTATTCAGGAAACATTTGTTTCATTCATGTGCTATTTTGGTTTGATGAAATACTTCATTTGTTTATTATTTACTTAAGAACTGCAGAAAAAGATGCTGTTTAAAATTCAGGAGTGCTTCATAAGTGTTTTAGAAATGCTTCAACAGAAGACTGGGACTATGTGATATTTGATGTTGCCATGGGAAACTGCTTTGCAAGAACATTTGCAGAGCAGATGGACCAAGATAAATAAAATAGATACAGGTATTGAATTGAGATTGTGTAATCTATAAAACAACAAGATAACGTGAACTGAAGTCTATGTAGTATGGTTCTTTGATTTGTCCTTTTTTAATGGGTATGCTGATAGCTTAATTTTCAGAACGCCGGTCTTTATAGCTGTGGTGGGTTGACCCTGGCACAGCACCAGTTGTCCACCAAGCCCTTCTATCACTCCCCCCAACCCCCGTCAGCACGGCACACAGGGAGAGAATAAGACGCAAGGAGCCGTGAGTTATGATAGATAAGATGTTATTCTCTACTTCCCAACCACAGGTGATGTCAGGCTGAGTCCAGGAAGCAGGGCTCCAGGAACATGTAGCAGTTGCTCGGAGGACAAAGCCGAATGCCCCCCCATCCTCCTCCTGCCCTCTCCCTTTATAGTTGAGCTGATGTCATATGGTATGG